>VHZZ01000134.1:33143-55422 GCA_009801015.1 Silene noctiflora
GATCGGGTTGAGCAAATCCAAGCTCAACCTATAAACTATATGAGGGATTGAGAGGGACCAGGGCATGTTAGGTATGTTTTGCCTAACTCACAGGCACGGGCCGAGGTAGGGGATGGGTCAACAGTGACAAATTTAGGATTTCTGAAATGGGGGTGTTTAATAAAATTTATAGCATAAAAAGGGATAAAATATAATCACTCAAATCAGGGCCGTCCTTCACATTTTGGGGGCAATATATAAAAGATAGGCCACTTTTAACAATAACTTATATTACTATATAAGTTTTAATTAATGTTTGATAAATACTAAAACAATTTGATAATGGAGAACGCTAGAAATGCTAGCCGAAGTATTTATTTTTAAATATGATTACGCGCTTTAATTTAAAATATCACTATGTTGTCGTTGTCATGGTGGTTGAATGAATGTAAATTGCAAATAAGATGATGCAGGTTCATCTTTCCTAACAACAATTTTCAATTGATTTTAATATGCAAAATTAAAAGTAGAAAATGCATTTGCAAAGGCTTAAACTCAAGTTGCTACAAAGGTGGGAAAATGGTTCTACCACTTAACCACTAAGATTTAATAAAATAAAGGCACATAAATATAAAGATATCCTTTTTTTTCAAGATTATCACCCCCTATAAATCCGTCCATGTGGGTCAGGCCTGACTAATTTGAACCCAAGGGATGGGCCGAGGCGGCCAACATTTTTGACCAACTCTAATCCTTATATACTTCGTAATTAGCTATAAGCGGCCCACCAAAATACTTCTCCTGATATGCTTATGTAATGAAACATACTCCCTCCCATTTAGACTAAAGGTAACTATTACTATAAACAGACGATCCACGCCAAAGGTAACATTCCTTATTTGGCCCACAACATTACCAAGTTGCTCTTATACCCATTTGATATTTACACAAAAATATCCTTACATACCCCACCTAACAACCCACAATTAAACTCATAATTACATACTCCACCTATTTTTTTCTCTTTTTACACTTACTTTTTCTTCCATTTTCACCTATGTTACCTTTGGTCTGAATCAAAGGGAGTACAAAAGATAAAATAAAACGTAAACAATTGATTAAAATATTATCAAAATGGACTTGGCTACCTCCATCCCCTCACTACTCCACCAACCTAGTACCTACCTCTAATTTGGTACGTCACTAGTGATCAAATAATTCTCACAATCCGGTCACCATACCATAATTAAAACAAATACGAGAATCCAATACTTCTATAAATACACGACACTAACCCATGAGCACTCAGATCAACTGGCAAGGGTTGTTCTAGCTTAACCAGAGGTCTCGTGCTCGAGCCCTGGGAACGCAGCAGTGTTGAAACTAACGAGGGAGAGCTTTACCGCCCTAGTAGTCCTACCCGACTCGAATCCGGATTAAATCGGATGGTTTACCCCAAAAAAAAAAAATAATAAATACGCGACACTACACTTGCAAATTCCACAAATTCACAATCAAACCAAACATTTCATCATTTCAACAGTGAAAATAAAAAATGAGTGGTTCAGGTAAGGTAGTATGCGTCACAGGCGGGTCGGGTTATATTGCTTCATGGATTGTCAAGCTTCTCCTTCAACGTGGTTATACTGTTAAGGCCACCGTCCGTGATCCTAGTAATTCCTCTTTCCTCCTTTTTTTGCAATTCTATTATTATTATTCGTTTTGGACCCGTAATTATAAATCCTGATTCCGCTACTGTTAGTCATGTAGTACTTGTAGTGGTTGTTAATTATGTTTGGCTATTCACTCCGTCCCAATCATTTGTTTTGATTAAAATTACTCTCGGAAAGATTATAAAAGTGAAACAAATAATTGAGATGAAGAATACGGAAGGTTTGGAATTTTTGATTGATTAGCCTTTTGGAGTGGATTGAATTTGGAGAAATAGGTTGGGTAGCTGATGATTTTCACTGTGCTTAGGGAAATTAGTGATAATTAATAGATATTTGTATGTCGAGAATCGCGGGAAGTTTTATTCCGTTTGTCTCAATCATTTGTTTACTTTTTAATTCTTTGTGAAGTTTATTTTAATCAAAGATAAACAAATGATTTGGACGGAGGGAGTATATACTATATCATATTGAGATCTGCTTAAGGTAAAGATAGCTTGCAGGCAGGGGCGGATCCAAGGGGGGGCCGAGGGGGCAGGTGCCCACCATGAAGTTTCAGAAATAAATATTTATAAGTATTTGTAGTATAGAATAATTTACTATGGCATAGTTGGTAGAAGTATTAATCAAGGTTAAGATTAATGTCCTCAACGATTAAATGTATTAATCAAGGTTAAGATTAACGTCCTCAACGATTTCATGTAATGTAGGGTTAGTTAATAGTTAGTATAGAATTTTAACAACCAATTCTGAGGAGCGAGAATGGGTTTTCATGTAAGGTACTTCACTTGCTACTGGCCTCTGAATCTCTGATAGCTGGCAGAAGATTAAGAGATCTTATTACTATATGTTTCCTAATCCCCTAATAATAGTTGATAGTTCCTGGCTGACAGCACGGGGGCGAAAATACTCTGACTCTGCCGAAATGAGTGCCAAGAAGTATATAGATCATTCCATTTGTTTTTTTTTTAGCCAACACGGGTTTCTCCATGAACATCGTGTTTGGTTCTTTATCTTACCCTTTGTTTGGATAGGGGAAAGGGAAGGGAGGGATTTGGAAGGAAGAAATTTCCTTTGTTCGGTTAGCATTTTGGCTCGGTAGAAGGATTTTGAGGAGAGGGAGCTGGAACCCCTGCTGTCAGAGAAGCGTAGTCAAACTAGAGAAAAAACTCAACGAACAGGAAACCCGAGAGGGAACAGCAAGTCTTTTATGTTTATAGTTAAGCTAATCTTGCATACTATTGGCTCTGGTACTAAGTTATTATCTATTAAGCAATGAAAAGTCCTCATATTTGTTTCAAAATATCTAATTTGAATATCAAGTTAGCTCAGAGTTCAGGGTTACTTTTGAAATTCACGAAACCTAGTTTCATTCTTGTACAAGAGTTTGTATTTCCTCTTTATATTTTGGACTACCCTTTTTAATCCGGAAAATGAATCTGAGATAGTGAACGTTGTGGTCAATTAGATTGTCTGGTATATATGGGGGCTTATGATATGAGATGCAGGAACTGCGAGCAGAAGTGTATACAAACCATTGGTTATTCGTGGATGTGAGTATTACTATTTACTAGGTCTATTATTATGTTCATGCATCACCAATTACTTCAAGTCTTGGGCTTTGATTAGTGTTATTCATTAGGATTTAGGAGGAGAAACCGAAAAAGTATAAACAGAAATCCCGTTTTTTCCCTTGAGTTTTCAGCTCATTTACTAGTCTTATTACTATGCGTGTTATACAAATAAAAGAGGAGGTTAGGAAATTGCAAATGGTTTATGTACTGTATTATTCTCTTTGCCATTTTATTTAGAGTTTATCTTATTACTTTCTCCACTACTTACTGCAGATGATCCAAAGAAAGTAGAGCATTTGAGTTCTCTTGATGGAGCTAAAGAGAGACTTCAGTTGTTTCCTGCTAATCTTTTGGAGGAGGGTTCTTTTGATCAGGCAGTGGAGGGATGCGAGTGCGTTTTCCACACAGCATCTCCCTTCTATCATGCTGTTAACGATCCACAGGTAAACCTACATTTTATTTCCTGTTTCTTTCGTATTTTTTTTTTTCTGGAAGGCGGGGAGGGGAAGGGGGTGTTGCTATATTGATAGAATTATATTACTCCTATTTTTAGACTTTTTCTTGTTGTTTTCCTATGATGAGCGTTCTCTTCTTGTTTTTTCTATGATGAATTTGTCTTTAACATCTTCTGTCTACTGAAGCTGGTAAAGAGTACAAATGAACAAGTCATATTCATTTCTACGGAAGATTAATGAGTAGGTTGTTTGACTCTCATACGTAATTTACATATAGTGTATAGCACCATGATACAATTTTCAATAGATTCTCAATTCGGAAAACATTTTTTTTTTCTTTGCTGTAGACCTGTTTAATACTCAAAGTTTGTTTTTGCTTTTGCCCCTTTGACCAAACCTTATATGTTGATGTATATTATGTAGCATTAGGATAATATTGGCGGTATATGTAATGTGTTTATGTAGAGATATATGATGTCAAGCTCATGATAATGAGATGTAACTGTTTTTTAGGTGGGAAATTGCTAAACTGATTTGCCCCATTACTTCTCCCCTGTATCAGGCAGAACTACTTGATCCTGCTGTGAAGGGAACACTTAATGTCCTCAATGCTTGTGTGAAAGTTCCAACGATTAAGAGAGTTGTTCTAACATCTTCAATGGCAGCAGTTGCATACAATGGCAAACCTCGAACCCCTGAAGTGGTTGTTGATGAAAGTTGGTTTTCCAATCCAGATCTATGTAGGGAATCACAGGTACATAGTGTGCATGTACTAGATATCCGTTTTTCATTATTGATGATTCAGAAGCATTTTGGTGCTATAATTAGTGTTATTTCTGTTTAGTTTGTTAAAGCTTTCCCTATATCCAACATTTGAAAGAAGACACATAAACAGTTTTCTTTATAGGATTGAACTCATGTGTGGTCTTGCTTGCTTTTGCCTTTTCTTTTTTCTGCTGGGTGAACTATGCAGTTCTATTGGCTTGGTGTTYTGTTTAAATTTATGACTACAAAAATGCAAGTAGTGTTAAAACTTTGAAATGATGAATCTGTTCCAGTGTTAACAGGTCCTAGTAATACATCAAGAGTTTCAGTAGTACATCTGAAAATAGCATATTTGCTTTTAATTGACGCTTATCGGTCCCCTCTCCCCTGGTTGAAAGAAAAAAATAGTTTTGCTCTTCATATATTGTGAGGCAACCTTCAATCGCTGAAGTTCTCGACAATAATTTCGTTTTGGGTTGTACATTAAAGTCTCTCTTATTTCACTACAGTCTAAGGTTTCATTCATCCAGTACTCCTCGCCCGCAGTGTCAGAGATCCTAGTGCTCCATAATACTCCGTATCATTGTCTTGTATGATTAACTTAGCTATTTTAATATAACCAAATTGTCATCCCCGGTCATTTATTGTAAGCATTGACACGTTCCATTTTCAATGGAGCCAAAGAGTCACTATGAGCATTGACTAAAATTTGATATCTCGTTTTAACATAGAGGCAACACTTCATACATTTGATATCCCCTGAACCCCACCCCCCTATATGCGAGATTTAGTGAGGCACTATGAGCGTTGACGGAAATTTACTGTTTTGTGTGGTTGCCTATAGATGTGGTACGTCCTTTCTAAAACTTTGGCCGAGGATGCTGCCTGGAAATTTGTTAAAGAGAAGGGTATTGAGATGGTGACGATAAACCCAGCAATGGTGATTGGACCATTGTTACAGCCAACTCTCAACACAAGTGCTGCTGCTGTAGGCAAATTGTTTGGCAAGTATCAAGTTAACTGTAATTTCAGTCTTTCGTCTTAAGACTTGGGATATATGCGTAACCGACTTCCCTGCATTGTTCTTTTTTCAATCTATTCAGGGGCCGAAACGTATCCAAATGCAAGCTTTGGTTGGGTACATGTAAAGGATGTGGCCATGGCCCATATTCTGGCGTTTGAGGTTCCTTCTGCCAATGGGAGGTACTGCTTAGTCGAATCTGTGGTCCACTTTTCAGAGGTTGTGAAGATTTTAAAAGAGCTGTACCCTAATGCCGCGCTTCCTGATAAGTAAGTTGTTTCGAATATCTCCTTTGTTGTCTTCCACTCTTCATTGTCAAATTTCTGGCTGTTCAGCTTACATGAGTAAACATGATAAAATTTAATCTCGACCATACCCGAACAAACTAACCTACATATGAGGTATATGACCCAAGACCCAAATACTCCTAGACCTGAACTATGTTGTCCATGTACTGACTGTGACCCCTAAATTATTCGATAATGACACGCGCGAGCATGGAATAATCCAACTCAGGCCCAAATTGACCCTACTCGTACCAGACCCATAGTACTACAGAGTTGCTTTTCAATAATTTACCGACCATCTAAACATTTTGCAGGAGTGCGGATGACAAGCCATTGGTGCCACCATATCAGGTCTCGAAAGAAAAAATAACGAGTCTGGGCATTGATTACATTCCTTTGAAAGTATGCTTCAAGGAGACTGTTGACAGCCTCAAGGAGAAAGGTTTTGTGACCCTCTGAATCTTCAGTCTTGACATCGAATGAGTAGCTGCTGATTAAATGGACGTCCGTGAATAAGTTCTTTTGGTATTTAAGAGACGTACCCAACGATGTTGGTCATATGTACTGGCTTGGGTCTGGTTTTGTTCTTAGATTGTATCAAATCTTACGGTTTATCCATTATTGGTAGGTAATGATCGATGCATGCCTACCCATCTACGATAAATGGATAGCATTTCAACATTTTGAAACAATAATTGATGCATGCTATTAGCGTCTTATGAGTTATGACTTACCATTCGCAACTCTGTGTTTCAGTTTTGATTATGGTTGAGAGTAGCTAACAGGAGCTACTCGAATAACGATTGTAATCGCTGGTTGTCTAGGCTTGACTCAGCCCAAGAAGTGCAATTTGAACGAGACACGAACCTGAACTGATTCAATCTCAGACAATTCTTAGAAATGAATAAAGTAGAAATGTCGCCTAGATGACTTCTACAGCAATAAAACCTTAAAAATACCGCGTGCCTGTAATGATCTGAGTTCGTTCTTGAAGTTGTCTGAAATACACTCGATATACTACCAGCTTAGAATACTCTTTGGATGTCGGGGGCCTCCACAGAACATTAGGCGGCCCCAGTAACCGCCTTGAGAGAACCAGCATCCAACAGACCAACACGAGTAGACCTTAGGACAGTTAGAAAACAGACGCAACACGAGTATCATAGACGGCATTGTATCCACTATCCACTCCCCATTTCAGGCGGCGAATCAGATACTATTCCATAGTATACTTCTCCAGACCATTCAACTTGTGTTGCATACTCGGCCATCGATGAGAACAGGTGTTTCGGCCAGTAACCAATGGAGAATTTGTCCTGCCCCTCGGTTAAAATTATCCACCAATTCCCGTCTGCTCGTTGCTACGTTTGTAACCATAACAATATGATGTAGTTTTTTTTTTTTTTTATCTGTACTCTTAGGACATACGTTAAAAAAACCGTTGTTTGTTTATATAGTCTAACATGCCTTCTCAATAGTCAAGTTCCCAAGTTCCAGGTCGATTTCTCGCCTCGAATTTGGGAGTAGGTATTTGGAATGATTCCCAGTGGCATCCTTGTGTCGACCTCTACAAATCTACAAACCTAGTTAATACTTTAACAAGTTAAATGAATTAAGTTTACCGTAAACTTAGAATAAAAATGTGCTTTATAATCCTTGAAAACTTCTAGATTAACCTGTAACCATTTATTAATCTTAGCTTATCTTAGTCTCTTACATAGAAAGACTACGGTTAAATTAGGATTTAAAAAAAAAAAATAATGTTGATAAATTTTTTAAAATTAATTAGGGTCGATTTTGAAATTATAAGTCCCAACCTAAGTTAGGTAAGTGTTGAACATACCCGATTTTTAGAGGTGATTAAGTGCGAATTTCAGTTGGACACAGACCGAGGTAACACGGTTTGTTTTTTTTCCACGAACACACAAATTAGCGGGTTTTAGATGTGTTCATGGATCGGGCCGTTTTAAATTTTGGAATACATATTGTCCAATTCCACTTTATTAACAGGACAGCCTAACCAACTCTACTTGATCGTCTCATCCATGACCAACTCTAACCCGACCTAATCCTAATCCAGCTCGATCCCCGTGTCCTTAAGTCGCCCCCAAACCTATATTAAGCCTGCCCGAGTCCATGACTACTCCAACACAAACATGGCCAACCCATCCCACTTCATGGGTTGGGATCAGGCTTAGCCCACCGAACCCGAACCCGAACCCGAACCCGAACTCGAGTTCAACCCGACCCAGTTTAACCCTCCAACAAGAACCATATGCACCACGATAATTGATTCACAACCCCCCGCGAAATCTCCTCCCGTTACTCCCTTAAACCCTTGGAAAAACCTCCATTAAAACCACCCCAAAAACCACCGGAGTTAAGGGCAAAACCGTCCAATGCAAGCCCAAACTCTCCGCCGTGCAGTCCATGCACTCACCTCCTCCGTCTCTCACTTCACACGCAAATCACCCTTTATTCCCAAACTACCCCTCCTCTCCACCTTCAGCACCACCTCCACTATCCCTACAAATATCCCAAAATATCTCAATACCACCACCACCTGCACAACACCAATTTACCAAAATACCCTTGATACCAAATCACGTGACAGTGATGATGAGGAGATTGAGGGTGGAGAAGAGGATGGTGGGGTGAGGGTAGTTTCGGGTTTTGATACAAAAAGTGTTAGGTTAACGGAAACGGATGCATTTGCTGCTATTGAATTAGCACTTGATTCTGTTGTTAAGATATTTACTGTTGCTAGTAGTCCTAATTATCTTCTTCCTTGGCAGAATAAATCGCAACGCGAAACTATGGGTTCCGGTAATGCTTTTGTTTACCTTTTTTATTCTTTGTTAACGTGTTTTAATTAAAGATGAATAAATGATCGAGACAGAGAAGTGAAGTAGTAGTTTTGCCTGTTTACCTTTTTTTTCTATTTTATTGTGTGTGGGCACCTTTTAATTAAAGGTAAATAAATGATTAAGACGGAAGGAGTAATGTTTTTGTTTGTCTGGTTTATTAGCTTATGTTATTTTATACTACCTTTTATATTCTTTATGAACGGTAATTTTAATCAAAGTAAACAAATGATTAGGACGGAGGGAATAGTTTTGGTTGCAAAGATTATAGCTTTGACGATTATCAATCCGGCTGTGTTAGTTAGTGCCGGGTTTAGGATTTGTTTAGCTTTTTTTATTCTTTGTGAGCGTGTTTTAATCATAGGTAAATAAATGATGGAGGGTTAGTGTTTTCGTTTGTTAGGTTGTGTTAGTTTATTGTTATGGATGAAAGATTAAAGCTTTGGTGATTTTTGAGTGTGGTTGTGCGGCTGTTAGTTAGTGGCGGAGTTGGTATTTGAAGTTACAAGAGCTTAAGTGATGATTGGAAGCTTTAGAGGGCGAGTTGGTTTTGCGCTTCGGAAAAAAGTTGGAAAATTTTAACTAAAATGTAACTCCCTCCATCTAGTCAATTGTTTAGTCCTCTGCCCTAGTCAATTGTTTAACTTTGGAATACAATTGAGACGGAGGAAGTGATATGAATCATTGCTTAGGGTGACATTCTTGGCTAGCTCCCCTCGTCATCGGTGTAAATTCAATAAAACTGTGTGCTTTTATGTATTCTCTCAGTTCTATTGTACATTTGGATCACCATAGAGGTGGTATTAGAACTTGGAAGGATTCTCAATATTGTTTTTGATTGCACATTTGTAGTAGTAGAGTAAGTTGTTACCTTTAAATCTTTCATGAATGGTAGGTGTTGCTGGATGACTACTGTTAGGTTTATAGGTTTTAAAGTAATAAGTAACTCGAATCAAATCTAGATGATTGGCAATATAGTAATATTTCTGTTTCGCTTTGGAGAATAGTAGGAAGTTCTTTTCTTGAGGTTGAACAAATGGCTTGACCGATATGTTTACCTTTTTTTTATTCTTTGTTATCATGTTTTAATTAAAGGTAAATAAATGATTGAGACGGAGGATACACTATTTTATAGTTATGGATGTAAAGATTATGACTTTGATGTTTTTTGAGTATGCTTGTGTTGGTGTTAGTTAGTGGCGGGATAGGATTTGCTTACCTTTTTTTTATTCTTTGTGAGCGTGTTTTAATTGAAGGTAAATAAATGATTGGGACGGAAGAAGTAGTATTTTATTGCTATGATGTAAAGATTACAGCTTTGATGGTTTTTAAGTGTGGCTATGTTGGTGTTAGTTAGTGGGGGGTTTAATGAATTGTTTACCTTTTTTATTCTTTGTGAGCGTGTTTAGTTAAGGGTAAATAAATGATTGGTATGGAGGGAGTATACTTTTGGATGTAAAGATTATAGTCTGATGATTTAGAATGTAGTTATGTTTGTGTTAGTTGGTGTCGGGGTTAGGATTTGAAGTTATGGGAGCTAAAGTTATGATTGAAAATTTTAGGAGGCGAGCTGGTGTTGCGATAGAGTAACTTGGGAAAATGTTTGAAATTTTTAACTAATATGTGAGTATTAATGTATTCCTTATGTGCTAATCAATTGTTTAGCTAACTAATATTGTTGGAGTATGGGTTTCGAAGATTATAGCTTTGATGATTTTTAAGTGTGGTTCTGTTGGATTTAGTTGGTGGCGGTGTTAGGATTTGAAATTACGGGAGCTAAAGGGATGATTGGAAGCTTTAGGAGGCGGGTTGTTGTTGTAATAGAGTAACTTCGGAAAAAAGTTTTAAAAGTTTAACTAAAATGTTACTCCATCCATCTTAGTTGATTGTTTGACTATGGAAATAATTGAGACGGAGGAAGTAATATGTTGCATTGCTTGAGGCGACATTCTTGGCTAGCCCCTCTTCGTCATGGGTGTTAGGAGTTATTTGTTAAAATATGTGCTATTATGTATTCTCTCATTTCTGTGCTAGTTAGGCTACGACTGAGTACAATTGGATCACCGTAGAGGTGGGATTAGAACTTGGAAGGATTCTCAGTATTGTTTTTGGTTGTATACATGTAGTACTAGTGTAACTTGTTACCTCTCATGAATGGTGTTGCTCGATGACTAATGTTAGAAGAATCTGGATGATGATGATGTAGTCACTTTTCTGTTCCGCTTTGAAGGATGGTAATTTTTTTTTTTTTTTTTTCTAGTTGTTGAACAAATGGCTTGACTGATATGTTGGGTGACCACAATGGGAACTAACATGGTTTGTAGAATTCAGTAGAAGTTGAGATCGTACCGGCAGTTGTATTGTCAGGAGATAGTGGAGAGGCATCCATGTAAATTGCAAAATAAATTTGAAGGGTTTGTCCTTTTAGGTAGTAGAACTTAGAAGTTTATCAACTTTCGTGGAACAGACGCCCTCTATAAAGTTACCGTATATTTCAATAGGTGATTCGTTTGCTAACCTAACTTATTCGTGGATATGTTTTGAATGTAGGATTTGTTATTTCTGGGAGAAGGATCATCACTAATGCCCATGTGGTGGCGGATCAGACATTTGTCCTTGTGAGGAAACATGGATCTCCTACCAAGTATAGAGCAGAAGTTCATGCGGTTGGACATGAATGTGATTTGGCGATCTTGGTTGTTGAAAGTGAAGAATTTTGGCAGGGAATGCAGCATTTGGAACTCGGAGACATTCCTTTTTTGCAAGAAGCTGTTGCTGTTGTTGGTTATCCTCAAGGTAATGTATAAAATAGGCGTATAACTCTATAGTGGATCTGTTTTAGAGGTTGGATTTGCTCATTGATCAAAATTCTGCTTTGCGTTATTCCTAAAAAAATAATAAACAAATGGTGTTGATGAAGAGTGCACGAGGAAATGCCTTGACCCATCCGCGGGCTGAGTAACACCAAAGCACGAGGCACCTAATTTATGGCGTTTTAAGGAAATGAAATATACATATATCTTATATTGGGGATTCCGTTGATTAAACTCTCATCTTTGCTGCAACCAGTTACTCCAATAGTATGTGTGTTTATAGCAAATAGTTGAGAATGCACAAATCTGACCTCTCTTACCTTGCCATAGGGCCATAGGCGAGACCATTGAGACACCGAGTAATATTGTTTGTTATCATGTACCCTGTCTGGTATGACTTTGAGTTGGATACCTGTGAACCTCGACGGCTCCACCATATTACCCATTACTCTAGGAAATTACAGTTCTTCAACAGTTCAACCCTTAACTTTGGTTGTTACTCATACACAACTTTATGTTAGGCCAGAAAGATGGCACGATACGGGATGTTTCACAAAATCGCCATATATATTACTCAGAGTCTCAGACACCATGTTGGATGCGACACTTGTGAGTTGTGATCGAGGTTGAATAACTTTGCTAGAAAATACTTGTTAGTTGTAAAACCTTGTAGGCACAAACTCTGCAAGTGGCTTCAATAGCATGCTAGCTAGTTCTGTGATCTGATAGTTCTTTTACAACGAGAATCTTACACTGTATTTTGTACTGCTCGATTTTTGTTAGCTCAGAATTTTTCATTATACTTAATTGGCAATCTATGGTTTTGACTATCTTGCAGGAGGGGACAATATCTCTGTAACAAAAGGCGTTGTTTCCAGAGTGGAACCAACGCAGTATGTTCATGGTGCTTCTCAGTTATTAGCAATACAGATTGATGCAGCTATCAATCCAGGAAATAGTGGGGGCCCGGCAATCATGGGAGATAAAGTTGCTGGAGTAGCTTTCCAGAATCTTGCAGGTGCAGAAAATATTGGGTGAGTGTTCTTTATGTGAGAATTCAAGATTTATTTATGTTACTTCGACTCTTCAGTTTTTGGGCCGTACCCTTGTCTGAAATGACACACAAGGATATGAGTATGGAATTCATACCCGACTCTTTCCAATTGGACACTTACTTTGAAGAGCCATAAAGTGGGTGGGGGTACGTAACAAAAATAGCATAATATACATTGTCTGAATCATTATGTATAAGAATTAATGATTTTAAGCCTTATTTCCTATGGACGGTTCTAAAGGATGATTCATGTCAGCCGACCCCAAACCATTGTGGGATTAAGGCTCTGATGTTGTTGTTGTTGTTGTTGTAAGCCTTATTTCCCAAACATCACTCTATCTCACTATAAAAGAAAAAAAAAAAAAAAAAAAAATCGTGCCTAGTCCACACCAGGATATGTATCCCCTTGTCTGGGACCTATACCTGAGTCTTAGGATTCATGAATATATAGATGCTAAGAGTCAACTAAGCGCCCACTCCCTGGCTCAGCTAGAGAAAGGGAAGCGTTCCCTTTTTGCTCTTGTCAATGTTTAAACATCTAAAAAATTTAAATTAATATCTCGTCATTTTTTTTTCTTTTCTGCAACACCTTATTTTCTTGGTCTCTTATTTGATTCTAAATTTCTTTTTACAGTTACATAATTCCCATACCAGTGATAAAGCACTTCTTAGCTGGTGTAGACGAACGTGGTAAATATGTAGGCTTCTGCTCATTGGGTCTGTCATGCCAAGCAATGGAAAATCCGCAAATGCGTGAACACTTTGGTATGCATCCTGGAATGACTGGTGTGATCATCAGTAAAATTAATCCACTTTCCGAGGCACACAATATGCTGAAAAAAGATGATGTTCTCCTTGCATTTGATGGTGTGCTTATAGCTAATGATGGGACAGGTATTCATTTAGTTGCTTTGTGGTGCAGCATTTAAAATTTGTGTATTGTGCCAGACTTGTAGACTGCTGATTATTTTGATCCTATGTAGCGTGTCTTGCGAAAACTAATTGTCCACTTTTCCTCAAGTCGTTAAAAAGAACTAATATAAACTTAAGGATTACGTATTGGCAACGTCTTTGGATTGTATATGGAATATGGATTGTTTAACGGGTCTTTTTTGTGCTCTTAGAATTCTTACACGCAGTCTCAAAGATAGCATTATAGTTATCTTGGTTCTTTCTGATATTCTGAATTAGTCACTGTACTGGCAGTTCCTTTCAGGAACAGAGAGCGAATAACGTTTGATCATCTGGTCTCCATGAAGAAACCAAATGAAAAAGCTGAGCTGAAGGTGTTAAGAAATGGGAAAGAGTGTAGTGTCACGGTAAATGTTAAACCGGTGAGTTAACATCATTGCTCAAGTTTTCTTTTTATGATGAATCGATGATAGGTACATAATGACAAAAGGCTTAATAAAATAAATATACACCCTTAAATGCAAATACACATAATTGAATTTGAATGATATGAATCACTGAATTGATTAATGCTCATCTAATAGTTTAGTGAGTATGTTGTAAAAAATCTAAACAAGTATATCCCTTTTATTTGATATCTATCTGTTATTGACTCCACAAATAGAAATCTTTTCTCATTCCGCTGCTTCTTTTTTCGTCATTTTTGCTGTTGTGTTGAATACTCTGTGTAAGTTACGGTTATCGCTATCTTGAGTTTTGATTCTCTTTTCTTACTGGTTGCCTACTACTGGATATCAACTTTCGTGGTCATCCTCATTTGACTTTAGCGATTAACTGATGTCAGCTTAGACTGTCATGTTGATCAATTATTTTCATATTATCATTTTTAAAAAGTTGTTTTCCATTGTATATTGAGATAATACATCCGTCATAGGTGACAATATAATGGAATGGATCGTATTTTGTACTCCATAGGTTATTTGGTTCTGTTGTTTGTGAAAATATTGTGTAGTTAATAGCTTTGTCTCACTATATTGCACCTTTTATAGATTACTTGGATTTCCGTTAACTTAACTTTTTTTCCATCGCAGCTGGAACCACTGGTTCCTGTCCAGCAATTTGATAAACTACCTAGTTACTATATATTTGCTGGTCTTGTTTTCATCCCGCTTTCCCAACCATATCTCCATGAGTACGGGGAGGATTGGTATAATGCCTCACCTCGAAGGTTGTGTGAGCGTGCTCTAAGAGAGCAACCTAAAAAGGCCGGTGAACAGCTAGTCATACTGTCTCAGGTACTTTCCTACTTCTCTTTCTGCTGATGACATTTTCCAGTATTTAACAATTTGGATGTCATAACTTCTCTTGTAGAGCTGAATAATAACACTTTTTGCTGGTATTTTTTTTGGTTGATGCGAAGAACTACCCTGTAGTATTATTAAATGTTACTTCGTATAATCTCATACCAACTACTGCCTTTTAAGCTAATTTTGCTTACGAAACACTAGGATCGATTCGAACCACTTTAAGGTTACTTTTCCTTCGAGTTCTTTGTACTTCTTTCTGGTATCTTCTGTAAAGCTCTCTCAGTCAAAATCGAACACTCAAAATAATTTAAGTCTTCAGTTACTTCTGCAAATTTACATATGTTGACGATGCTCACTTTTCAGGTTCTGATGGATGACATCAACGCAGGATACGAGCGTCTAGCAGAATTACAGGTACGAGATGGTCATATTTTGGTCAGATGCATCTCTATGCTCCTCTATCATTCTGTGCATAGTGATTCGTTGGTTGATCTGTCATTTCTAATTATGATGACAGGTGAAAAAAGTGAACGGAGTGGAGGTTAACAACCTAAAGCACGTGTGCCAGCTTGTAGAGGATTGTAATGAAAAGAACTTGAGACTTGATCTTGATGATGATAGAGTTATTGTATTGGACTACCAGAAAGCTAGACTCGCAACCTCCCGGATTTTGCAGCGACATAGAATACCCTCTGCCATGTCCAGTGATCTTGTCGCTAACGAAAGAGAGGAACAGAAAACAGCTGCATGCCAGAACTGAGTTGTTCCTCCCCCAATTTTGCCTTGGGGGGCTCTTCTGTTTAAGTCTAGCTTATTGCTAGACTATCTGTACTAGCCGACAGCCGTGGTAGCATTGCTGAGGGAATAGACTTGTCGGATGGCCTAATGGGTCATTCAAGAGGGATACGGCTATGTTCGCATTTGAATTAGGTCGTTTAGTATACTGTCCTATTGGATTTTTAGTTTCGGGTTTTGGGTTGTATTTGGGTTCGCCTGCTCGGATGCAGGCCTTCTTAATTTTTTTTTTTTTTTTTTGTCTCGGCCGTTGCTCCATAGAAAGTGGCAACATTTTGTATTCTATAGGCAACATGTATAAAAATGATTCTTGCGCTCCAACTTTGATTTTACAAGTATTCAATAGAATTACATCTTATTTTTATTTTATTTTCAACTCAACAGTAGGTCTCGTGAGAGACATAATAGGGAAACAAAAAATTTAGTGGGTCCCTCACCCCATTATGTGAGAGGTCTCTCAATAACGCTATTGAGAGACCGTCTCTCTGAAGTTTTTGTGTCAACTCAATTACCATGTGAATGTTCAAATGATCTTGTTTTTGCTTGTCTATGCTTTGTGGCTCGACTTGTCAAACGGGTCGGTCGGACAGGTTAGGAGGTTGATGTTTTTTTTTTTTTCCTTGGCGGTGGGCAGGAATTTGAGTACCTTTTTTCGAGAAGTATTTTAATCACTGTTAAATTGTCCAAATGACCACACCGTTGCAATAATACAATTTGATTTCTCGTATTTGATTTTTCAAAATAATTACCACTATATTATATTTTTAAAAACATATTACTATATATTTGAAGAAATATCGGTTAAAGTTGATTAACCGAAGTCAACAGAGACAATATTTTAAATAAAAAAACTTTCCATTTAGCTCTTAAAAGTCAATATAAATGTTTTCATCAATATGATTGAATGAAATTAAGGTGACTAATATCTACATTTATAATCACTTGAAACATCCTTAATGAGTTAATACCATTATAATTAAATACGTTCAATCTATTCAGATAACAAATAACACATTTCGAAAATAAATTACGAAATTATGTAAAATGTAGGTTTATTAATTTTTTTCGATACGTTATTTCTAAATTTAGAAAAAAAAAATTAGGTTTATTTCCAGCTCATAATCATGGTTAATTACCACTTTCGCGCAATTTTATTGCATAACACCAAAGGATATAACATATGATCTACAAATAACACTAAAATTAGTATTACAACAATTTTAGAACATCATTAAAATTGCAAAACAACCAAAATTAGGACATTTTCTAAGGTTACCCACAAATTGTGGGAGACTAATGAAGAAAAAATGGTATGCAAAACATTTGTGCATCAATTAAGGCATGAATATAAGAAGGATGATCCTTATAAACCAGCATATGAGCTAACAAGCCCTAAGCAGCAGGCTCTCATTATCCATCTCTTACAGCAATAGTAACAATTTACGCGAAATTACATTATAATTTAGTTTTCGAGGGACCTTAAAAATCCTTTATCTTGTTAGCTCGGGTTATATATATATAGGCAAGTATGAAGATCGGAAAGATGACAACGCTCTGCAAGACGTCCTCATTGTTGCCATTGCTGTTCTCCATGATTTTTATGATGGTTCGGGCTGAGGATCCGTACTTGTTTTTTACATGGAATGTTAGTTATGGCACTCGGTCTCCTTTGGGTGTTCCTCAACAAGTTATTCTCATTAACAATGAGTTTCCCGGTCCTAATTTGAACACCACTACCAACAACAACGTCGTGATTAATGTTTTCAACAATCTTGACGAGCCATTGCTCTTCACCTGGTATGAAATGTTTATGTTTTTCGGGTTTTTGGATAGCCAGAAGTCGATAATTACATTAATTCATTTACATGTAATGTTTTTGTGCAGGAGTGGAATTCAACAGAGGAAGAACTCATGGCAAGATGGTACACCCGGAACAATGTGCCCTATTCAACCAGGGACAAACTACACATACCATTTCCAGGTAAAAGATCAGATTGGAAGCTACTACTATTTCCCTACTACCAGCTTCCAAAAGGCTGCTGGCGGGTTTGGTGGGCTTCGCATCAACAGCCGTCTCTTAATCCCAGTCCCCTTTGCTGATCCTGAGGATGACTACACTGTCCTGGTTGGAGACTGGTACGCAGACAGCCACACTGTTCTCAGGAAGCGCCTTGATGGTGGAAAATCCTTGGCTAGGCCAGATGGTGTTCTGATGAACGGTAGGCAAGGTAAGGTTGGTGACGGTAATGAGAAGCCTCTGTTTACCATGAAGCCAGGTAAGACTTACAGGTACAGAATTTGCAATGTCGGAATGAAGAACTCTATTAACTTCCGATTCCAAGGCCACAACATGAAGTTGGTCGAGGTTGAGGGATCACACACCGTTCAGAACATCTACGATTCTCTTGATATTCACCTTGGACAATGTTACTCGGTTCTTGTCACTGCTGATCAGGAACCTAAGGACTACTACATGGTTGCTTCCTCCAGGTGACTCTGTGACTCTTTTCTTTTCGATATAGATCTTAAACCGGGAGTACATGGACCGACACATGAGACTAAATCTTACTAATTCAATGGGTTGGTGCAGGTTTACTAAGTACCACCTCCAAGCCACAGGCATTGTACGCTATGAAGGAGCAAAGGGCGCTGCATCCACCGTCCTACCCGAGGCACCAGTAGGCTGGGCATGGTCCTTGAACCAGTTCAGGTCATTCAGGTGGAACTTGACCGCTAGCGCAGCAAGACCTAACCCACAAGGCTCATACCACTACGGTCAAATCAACATCACCCGCACCATTAAGCTGGTTAACACAGCTGCTGTTATCGATGGCAAGCTTCGTTATGCCATCAATGGTGCCTCCCACACCGATGTTGATACCCCATTGAAGCTTGCAGAGTTTTATGGTGTTGCTGACAAGTTGTTCAAGTATGATACCATTAGTGATGAGCCACCATTTAACGTCGACACCTTAGATAGGTTCACCACCGGACCCAATGTCCTCAATGGCACCTTCAGGAACTTTGTCGAGATCATCTTCGAGAATCATGAAAAGAGCATCCAAACCTTTCATTTGGATGGCTACTCTTACTTCACTGTCGCGTAAGTTATTTATCTAGCCTCGCKCTTTTTCAAAATAATAACGATGATGACCCACAGCTTTCCAAACAATAAACGTTTTTACTGTTATGAAAATTTTACGTGTTTAAGACCTCATACTAAAAAGAAACATTGCAATTACACACTAAAAACTGACGACCTTACTATGTGTCGGTTAACATGTATGAAACAGGGTTGAAGTCGGGACCTGGACACCCGAGAAGAGGAAGAACTACAATCTCCTAGACGCCTTAAGCAGATACTCAATCCAAGTGTACCCAAAATCATGGGCTGCAATAATGCTGACATTCGACAATGCAGGAATGTGGAATTTGAGGAACGAATCCCCAGAAAGATCTTACCTAGGACAGCAAATGTATGTGAGTGTTCTTTCCCCTGAAAGGTCACTCAGGGATGAATACAACCTCCCCGAGACCTCCGCTCTCTGTGGCATTGTCAAGGGCCTGCCCAAGCCAATTCCTTACCATATGTAACATTTCTTATAGGTTATACACACAAATTAGCATTTAATTTTCCTGCAAAAAGTTTACATTTTATGATTGCTGTTTTTTTTATTCATTCGGAGATTATCATGTATTGTTTGGCAACAATTTGAGTGAGGAAAATCTGTTGTAACTATTGTATTTATCCAAGCAATGCTATAAATCTATAGCAGAAAAATAAAAACAAAAAATTCAGAAACTTTTGTGTCTGATGCACTTGATTTATCTGAACAATGCCTTCTTTTCGAGTTTTTTCAGAGTTTTGCATAATGCAATGCAAATTTTATACATAGTCAAGCTAACCCGACCCCAATGACCCAACTCAGATCCGATCCACACTCAAACAGAKGACTTGAATTTGACTCGCAACTTGAATTGACTGCACCTCATCTGAACTGGCCCAAGTGTTTATTGCAGATTTGCAGCACACAAACCATTTAAATTTGATAACAACACATGAAAATCAATTTAGCTCGAAATGATCCAACCCGACCCAAATTCTTACAAACTGGAGATAACCTGACCCAAACTGCATCTACCCAATCAACCGATTTGTCGGGTCTGTTTCAAGACTATCACGTATTCTCGAGGTCTATCTATAGTCTATACCGACTACATACACTTAATAAAAAGGTTGCGTCTGCAGATCGCCTCGTATTTTTTTTTTTAAAAAAAAGGTTTATTAGCCTTGGAGTTGACTAATCCATTTTCCTAATCACAGAAGGGATCTCTAGCACAAAATCCATCAATTAATCC
Organism: Silene noctiflora; assembly: GCA_009801015.1. NCBI lineage: Eukaryota > Viridiplantae > Streptophyta > Magnoliopsida > Caryophyllales > Caryophyllaceae > Silene > Silene noctiflora. Next base: position 52,999 of record VHZZ01000134.1, read on the forward strand.
ACTGATCTTGCATATTAGGTAAAATCTCACAAATTACAATTTTCGTTTTATTATTTTGGATTTTCTTTACTCCGAGTAATTAATTAATTATGTGTGCTATTATTTCATCATATTTCTCAATTTTCTTGTATAATCAAGTTTAATTGTATGCCCTAAACTAGTTACTTGTTTGCTAGTAACTCCGTCTCAATCGTTTGTTTACCTTTAATTAATATACTCCTTGCAAGGAATAAAAGAGGTAAACAAATAATTGAGACGGAATATTTGTTAGGTTTATCAATTGCAACATGCTAATGTTGGCAATGTTCAGCTAGACAATTTCACAAACAGTTGGTGTGCACTAGTTATGTTGTTGCTGATCATCAAATGGACCCGATTTGTAGCCGTAGTTTGTTTTTGTAGTAAGGCGTAAAAAAACGCTAGTGATGAGATTCGAACCTGTGACTCAATGTGTTCAGTGTCTCACTATCTCCRTTTTAATCGTTAGGCGGAGATTAAATTATAATGTACAGTCATGACTGTGTTAAAATTAATGTGCCCATATGTGATGGGAAAAGTAGARGATAAGTGAATCACCGTTTGCTATCAGTGATGAAATCGTATACGGTTATTATTAGCAGGACTAACGCGCATAACGTCTGCAATGAATGATGTGCCTAGTACTGCCTACAATGAGGTTATCGCTGTAAGACAGTTACGGATTTAGGGATTGTTTGGTTAAGAAGTCTGGTGGGAATGGGAGGCGTTGAGATTGAAGGTGTTGCGAATGGAGCTGGTGCGGTTTTGTTTTTCCAAATTTTTCTTTTATTGGAAGAATTTTCATTTGCCAGGGAAGACGGAAAATGAAACCCCTGATTTACCTTCCTTCCCTCTCCACCCCAACTTCCTACCAAAGAAGGTTTGGTCTTTTCCGTATAGTAGTAAAACTAAAGGGGTTAGTCTTTCCTTATAGTCGTTACAGAGCATGGAAGCCTTCCAAATTTTGTTTCTTTTGAGTTGAAAATCTGACTGGGTTTCTATTGTTAACTTGTTATCGCTGCAAGTACTTGTTTACTGGTTCTGATTTAATTACCATGAATGTTGGTGCTCCGTTGTTTTTCTTACAACAACTAAGACTGCACGGAGCTGTTGATTAACCTGATCGTATATTCGTATAGAAACATCGTACCACAGAGACACAGATTGTTATTGTTATGTCAATTGACAATGAAAAACAAAGAAGTAGATCCAAGTTAAATGCATTACGTTGCTTCGCACTGGTTTATGTGATAAAACTTGGATGTCGAAAGAACCATTAATGGACATTGTAAATATTCGATAATGTTGTTTTTCTTCCAGGTATTGTCAGTAAGAGTTTGCCTCCAAACTTTCTGCTAGTGTGGCTTTTCAGCATGATAATAATGTCAAATTTCTGAATCTCTTACTGTTCAGATGGATATGGAAATTGAAGACGAAAGAGAGAGCAAAAGGCTCCGTCTTGGATACTCGCAAGAGTGGAGCTTATGGCAACTGCTTGATTCTATCTTGCCAACAGGTGGTTTTGCACATTCATATGGCCTTGAGGCTGCTATGCAAGCTCGTATAGTAAACTCCCCTGAGGATCTCCAAATATTTGTGACTCATGTGTTGGAAAATACCGGGAGCCTACTTCTCCCATTTGTATATGCTACAACTACATCTCCTGACACAGAAACGTGGCATAGGCTCGACAAATTATTGAATGCAATGCTGAGCAATGAAGTTGCTCGTAAGGCTTCGACTACTCAAGGATCAGCACTGCTGAGAATTGCATCAGCCATGTTTACAGAATTGCCCTCTTTGAAAGCGATGAGACAAGAATCACTGCAAACTCGGACTGTCTCTTTCCACCATGCTCCTATCTTTGGCCTTGTATGCGGGCTTCTAGGCCTTGATCCTTGTATCTCTCAGCGAGCTTACCTGTTTACCACATTGAGAGATGTTATTTCTGCTGCCACCCGATTAAATTTGATCGGCCCCCAGGCTGGAGCCATTTTGCAACATCGAGTGGCTTCCATAGCTGAGGAGATTCTTAACAAGTGGAAGGATCGTGATGTTGAGGATGCATGCCAAACTGCGCCCGTACTTGATGCTGTGCAGGCCTGCCATGGCTACTTGTTTTCGAGAATGTTCTGCTCTTGAAGACCCTTGAATACAATGTACACTGTACAACATACATCTTGAATCAATTCTTCTTCCGAAAAAATAAGGAAGCTCTTAAATGACGCGTTTTGCGTCAATGGACAGAGCCACCAGCCTAGGGGTGTAAGTGATCTGAGTTGGCTCGCAAAGCCCTTAGAATCAGCTCGGCCAAAGCTCGGCTCGAAATCGGTCAAAACTGATTCCGAGCCGAGGTGGATAAAATCCGAGCCGATTCCGAGCTTAGTAGAGCTCGGATCGGAAGCT
>VHZZ01000134.1:76365-92991 GCA_009801015.1 Silene noctiflora
ACAAATTCTCATTTAAGACGACCAATATTTATTTTAAACTTAAAAATGATTAAATAAATATTAAATCAAATGACAAATTGTCTAAAAAATACCATAAATTTTATCCTTATTATCACATACAAACTATAATAGTATTTAATCAGTTTTAAGATTTAAGATTATAATCCGTCAACACGGGCGGATTTAAGGGGGGTCGGGTTGGCAGTTGCCCACCATGAAAGATTAGAAATAAATTTTTATTAAGATCACTTATAAGCAATAAGTCAATACGACAAAGTTGGTAAATCCTCTTGGTTGTAATTATGTGGTTGTAATTAGGGGGGTCGGGTTGGTTGTAAGTCACTCATAAGTAATAGTATTTTCATAAGTAAGCATTCAATTTCAAATTTATCTTAATACATACGTGAAAATATATTCATATGGGGTCTTGTTTGATTCGTCTTTACAAGTACATTAAAAATATTCAACTTTTATAATTTAAAAAACAAATTGGTAGAGTGGAGGAAGTAATTTTTTGGTTGTTTGGGCCAAGGCCCATCTCATTTACTAGTTATAAACTTATAATATAGGCAAAAATTGAGTGACTTAGGATTCGAGACTTAACCTCAAGTTAAGACGCTAACTTTTTAACCACCGAATCATTTGTGTTTATTGCTTATTTTAGTACTAGAATGTAATATATATTTTAATAAGTGATCTCATCAGTAACTATAAAATACATTTATTTTAAATTCAAAATAAAATATTTATCGTATTAAAAAAATTAACCCGTATTAATTATTTTTCCATTTTTACTTTATACAACATTAGTTTAATGAAAAAAATCGAAATATATATATACATATATATATATATATTTTAAAAAAAAAAAAATTGAAAGATAATGTGTTAGAAAAAAATTAAGTGCCCCTTGTAAGGAATTCTTACKTCCGCACCTATCCGTCAAGCAAACCTTATGGGTTAACAATAAGGTCCACCCCCAACAACCCCCTCAAACAAAACCATCAAACTAAGTCCAACCCATACAAAATATTTTCTTCTCATAGAAGTACCCCTCATTTCCACTATATTCTTCCCTATTTTCATTTTCGAATTATTTATATTTTCTTCTTTAGTTTCGAAAAATTTGTATGGTTCAAATTCATTTACATATGAAATAATATACTCCCTCCCATCCACTATCTTCTTCCCCTTTCAAGTGGGCACGGAGATTAAGGGAGGGAGTATTATATTGATAAAAGAAAATGTGGGGTTGGGGGATTGTAGAGGGGTAGGAATAAAATAAGAGTAAAAGAGTTGGTGGGATTTGGTGATAAGAGAGAGGAATGAATAAAATAAGAGTAAAAGTGTTGGGTGGGGTTTGTGATAGGAGAGAGGGATAAATAAAATAAGAGTAAATTGTTACCAAAAATAGAAAGTGGAAGAAAACCTGAATAATCCGTTTTWGGAAATAGGGAAGAAAATAGCGGATARRAGGGAGTATTTAGTATGGATTCTCGTATCCGACTCATTGACCCGTCACATCACAAGATCGAACTATTTATTTATTTAGATATTTTACACTTGACTTCTTGAGTTTACTCCCCCATTTCTCCCCTCTTAAGCATACATACTCAAGTTTACACCAACCTACACGGCACAAACTCTTTAGCCTTTTCCTTAGCCTCCAYGGTAAAATCTTAGTTATGGTAAATTCCTCATCCCTCTATCATTTTCTCCTTATTTTTCGTAATTGATTTATTTCTATTTGTCGGGTTTTGTTTAATTTTATTGGAATTATTATGATAAATTTTTGACATGTGGACATTTGGTGTATATACGATCATAACTAGTCAACAACAATAATATTCCTAGTATCGGGTTTGGATATYCGCAGCCTTACCCTTCCGAAAGTATTAATATGATCATCTGGGTGTGTTATTATTTTGACCTTGGTTTGATATTATTTCAATATTTGATTTAGCTGTGCTTGATACTTAATTTACATTGAATTGAATTGAAATCTGATTTTAATTTGGGTGTTTTCCAATTTAAGATTATACTGTCAATCAATAGTGCATGCATCCATTATTGTAGGGCCCCACCTATTGCATGTGAGAGGGTGGCGCCGAGATTGGGGGTTAGCTGTCGAGGTCAACTCATTATCCATTGTTTATTGTATAGCAACAACTTTAACATTACCTCAGTGTCTCGCTCCTGCAAATTTTCCGTAAAGGGGTTCGGATGTTTGTAGTCTTAACCTTGTGTTAGCAACACAAAAGACTGTTGCCGAATGACCCAAGATGAAAATTATAATTGAATACTAAACATGTTTCTGATTAATGAAATCTGGAAATGTTAACAACACAAAAAGACTGCTGTGTTTTTGTTGCTGAACCTGAAATTGAGTGAATTTGTTGATGCAGATTAAAATATAATTGGTAAGTAGATTTTGAGATTAGTGACGGAAAACTGAAAGGTTTAGTGCATTGAAGGAAGAAGCTAGAGTGAAGTATATAATGTCTAGTGGTGGAGGGAATACACACTGGTGTTACCAATGCCTGCAGCCGGTTTGCCCTCGCAGGCGAGGAACAGTATGTCCTCATTGTGATGGAGGGTTTCTACAAGAGTTACAAGAATGTGGTGGTGGTGAAGTACCTGTAGGTGGAGTTGTCGGTGGCGGCAGTGGTGGTCGTATCAGTAGTAGGTATGGCTCGATTGCGAATAGAGATGGTCCTGATCAATTGTTTGGAATAATAGAAGCGTTGGACTCTTTGGTGCTTCGGAGTAACCCGGAGCACAGGGTCAGACTAATGGAAACATTGGATGCTTTTATGGGCCAGAGAAGTAGTTCTTTGTTGGCTCCTCAAGGGCAAGTGTCCGGTAGGATGTCTAGAAGTGCTGGGCTTGAGATGTTTTTCAATGAAAACCGTCTAGGAACTCGTGGAAACAATGGAGATTTTTTTGTTCAGTCTGGCTTGCATGATTTGATACAAGACCTAACGGTTCAAAGGCGTGGACCGCGTGGTTCAGTTCCGGCTCCTCAATCTGCAATTGATGGAATGCCCACGATTAAGATAACTAGGGCCCACCTGCAGACTGATTCACACTGCCCTGTGTGTAAAGATCTGTTTGAGTTGGGCTCGGAAGCAAGGCAAATGCCATGTAACCATATTTACCACTCTGATTGCATTGTCCCTTGGTTGGTCCGGCACAACTCATGCCCTGTTTGCCGCCAAGAAATGGGCACTGGTCCTAACCCAAGTACTGGCAGTAGAAGTGCCACTGGTGGAAACTCGAGAAATGATCAGAACCCTGGAAGGAGGAGTCCGTTCTCATTCCTGTGGCCTTTCCGCTCATCAAACACTAGCAACAGAGAATACGTTGAAACAACTAGGACCAACCCAGCTACAAATACAACTAATGGTGAGAATCACGAGATGCACTATTCCGGTTGGCCTTTTGATTACTAGATAATCGATGTGAACCCAATGTTTATTTATATTAAGTGAATTCAGTAAATATGTTGCGTGAACAAAAATGCTATCTCTCGGACACGACTAAGTTTTTTAGCCACAAGAACTACAGGCTATGAGTGTTTCTTTCAATCATGATGTAATATATGTTTCTGATACTTCAGCTGGTGCATCTCCTTCCTGGTGTTAACTTCTCCGTGTTCATTTGGATTCACCGTCTTTTTATTGACTTTTTCTTTAGTCGCTCGCAAGTCACAAGGCTCATAACCTTGAGATTACAGGTCCAAATCCTGTTCCAACAAATTTTATTTTGTCAAAATATAGTTTGTTTGGATCAGTTAACTGTGCCCGTTTTGTACAGTTGGTCACCCAGTGGATCCGGGTCTGTGCGTCCATGAAAGAAACGTTTATGGTCTGCAGGTTTCCAAAACTTCTGCATATTGCATGGGTGCAACCTGCTAATCTGTTTGGTGCTTGACCCAAACCTGCATTTGATCACCCTCTATCTTGTAGTGACGACATGACATGACCAATGTCTGTTGTATCGGCTTGCCATGACCTAAGCCAGTTGTATCGAGATGCCATGGCATGACGGAAACCTGTTGTATCCGGTCATCTGGATGCCTTGGCATGATCACTACCACCGCTCCTGTTTTATGCTCTACCATCAGTACTCTCTTTTTCGTCAACTACCTTTTAGCATGATCGAATATACGCGATCATTTTCGTACCTAAAAGGTTTCTATATTACGCGAGATGGAAATAACATCGAGAATTATCTTCTTATTTTGACATAAGTGAATGGAAGTTCGCGAGCCACATAGCTAAGTTAGCCATACTATCAAACTATCTTCCCTTAATTGACACGAGAACGGAATCAAAGTTAACACATCATTTTCAATTGAACCTTGAAAATGTATTATAAGGACCAACTACTAAGGCTAAATGATTTAATTTGTTGTATTGATAAACTCGATTTTATTACTGTTGCTGTGAATCTTTATTGTACCAAAAGACACTTTAAAACTTAAAAACAATATAATTGATTTTATGTTTTTATTTTTCGATCTGGTGGTTCCTACACGGGACATTTTTTTTTCGAGTTCAATATTCCCTATCATTTTTTTCATAAAAATAAATAAAAAAAAGTAATAAATAATAAAAAAACTCAAATTAAAAAATAAATAAAAAAATTATACAGAAAACTTGGAGAAAAAGAAAACAGGAGGCTGGACCCGGTTCAGAACAATATAATCAATGTATTTCATTCGTCTTAAACCCTAAACCTCGACGAACAACAGTAATTTTTTCTCCAAATCGCCACCCAGTAATCTTCATCATCTCTCTTAATCTTTCGATTTTTATTATTTTTACGCATTTAATACTAATTGTAATCAGCGTTAATCTTCATTTTATGCTTTGAATTTCACTTCATAGTTAGTACTTCGTATCTTTTATGTTAATGTTAATTGTATAATTTTTGCAATTTAAGTGTTAAGAGTATGAATTAAGCTGTTAATTTTACTATTTTTATGTGTTTCTCATCTGGGTTTGTGTTGGATTAATGTTTTATGCATGTTTTCTTGGTGCCCACATTGGTTTATGTTTATTCAATTAGTGTTTTGTAAGGCGGTTTTACGGTAATATTGTGTAAAATTGATCCCAACTACCTAGAGTATGGCCCATGGATGTTACAAAGTACTCCCTCTGTCTCAATCATTGGTTTACCTTTATATTCTTTATGGGGTGTATTTTAATCATAGGTAAACAAATGATTAGGACGGAGGGAGTAGTAATTAAAAGGATCCGTCTTACAATATCCTTGTGTAGTTGTGTAAGACCGCTTACATGAATATTTGTGATGTTAATAATCTAAGTTTGTGTTGTATTAATTGTATGTTTTCTTATAATGAGGTGTGAGGGATTATTATCATTTGTTATTTTGTAATTTTCGTGTTATGCGTCTCGGTGGATCGATTGTGGTTGTGTAGGGGTAGTAACTATCTGTGCAATTGAACTCAAATGGTATTGTTGCTTGCTTTAGTGGGTTCCCAAAGGCAATTGCGTGAAAATGAATGGCGTTTATGTGTGTAATTTGTGATACAATGCCTGTACTCTATAGTGCGTTTGGTTTAGATTAGTTCTTTGTCGTTGGAAGCAGAATTACTGTGTTTGACTCATTTCGAACATAGAGGGTGGATTCATGCTTTCTTTTGATTTGATGAAACGGGAATTTTCTCCTCTACTGTTGATGTAGTGCCGTAGGATGCTAAATTAAGAAAAAAAATTGACGTTAACCACAATTGCTGTATCCCACTAGAAGTGTTTAGTTGCTCTCTAATATCGTTCTATAAGGTAAAGAGAAAGTTATTCGAATTTTAGTTTAATGTTGCATGTCTGATTGGATATTGACAGTTTTACTGGTTGAAAGATGAATTTTCAAAACGTCAAAGTACCTGGTGGTGGGGCAGCTTCTGCTTTGGTTAAAGTTGGGATTATTGGGGCTCTCGGATTGTATGGTGCTACCAACAGTTTGTACAATGTGGATGGAGGACATAGAGCCATTGTGTTCAATCGTATCTATGGTGTCAAGGATAAGGTTTGTTGCCCTTAAGTGCTCTTAGAACTGTGGTTTTCTGATTTTTACCTTATCCTTTTGCTGGTGTGCTGTTTTCTTAAATCCGCACTTAATTTACTCCCAAAATCTTGGTGGACAGGTTTACCCTGAAGGGACACATTTTATGATTCCATGGTTTGAGAGGCCTGTCATTTACGATGTTCGTGCACGCCCTCATCTGGTAGAGAGTACGTCTGGGAGCCGTGATCTTCAAATGGTAACCATTTACTCTGCTGTTTTTCCTACATGTATCAGCCAGTGTGTTGACTGTTGTCTACTTGTATAACAGAAGTCCATTATTGGATAAGCTTTAATCTGTTTGTCAATTCTGTTTGTGTGCAAACTGAAAACTTGTCTTCGAAGTTCTATTTTTGGCATATAGGCGTAGTGTTCACATTCCATGTCGTCAGAACAAAAATTATGTACTTCACGGCAACTGAAGTTTCCGTTCAATCTCGACGTGCAACTGATTAATGTCAGATGTTAGTGTTTTCTTTCATATTCAATACCTGTTTCTAGGTTGCTTCTTTCAGCATCCCACCGCTTCCTTGTGCCTTATACATGACATAATGCTGCGGTCCTTGTAAACTTTTATCATATTCAACACCTGATCCTAGGTTGCTCTTTCAGCATCCCACCACTTCTCTGTGCCTTATATTTGACATAATGGCGTGATCCTTGTAAACTTGTGAAGTATTTAAATATCCGCTATTTCTAGCTCTAATCTAGGAAAGCTTTTAATGGGTAATGGAATTTTGGTTATAATAAGTAGACTTAAGCCTGTGAATTGGTATTATGTAAGTTTTATATATATCTGTTGATGGTTGATACTGTCCTGATGCTGATTTTGGTGTTGCGGGTTGGATTTTTACTTTAAGGGAGTTGATCTTCCTTGCTGGGAGTGTGTTAAAAATTGTAAAAAAATTATAGATTTATGGCAACATAACTACAGAAGTACTCTTTAAATATTATTATTGGTTCATACTTTCCGAGCTTGCAAAGCGTAAAAAAGGATCACAAATTGAACTCGTTGGTAATATGTGAGTGTGTATTTGTCATGAGTTTGCTTACTACGCAGTACCTTTTTGCTTACCCTTTGTATATTTTGCAAAACCCTCAATTAAGTCCCTTTGTGCTTGATTATTCTAATTTTCTTCTTCGTTGCTCAGACTCCTCATACGTTATCACATTATATCAAATACCCATGCCTGACACACAATATTAGGACACTATTTTAAGCCAATAAAATGACTATTTTTCTTTGAAATAGCCGAGTCTGACATTCGAACATGTATCGTCTCAGATGCTTTTAAGCGAGTATGAGTAACATATATTTTCTTAACCCTTTCGATTTTCTTATGGAAAGAGGGTTTTATACTAGTGCATCCTGAGGGTTTTACTACTAGTGTATCCTGGGTACTGTAGGGAGAAATTTTAGACTTACCAATTTGCGTATTTAACTTTGTTTTTAATTTATTTAATTTTGCAAAATGGGTTGCAGGTCAAGATTGGTCTTCGAGTTCTCACTCGTCCTGTTCCCGATATGTTGCCAACTGTCTATCGTACTCTCGGTGAGAATTATAATGAAAGGGTCTTGCCTTCCATTATCCATGAAACTTTGAAATCTGTGGTTGCTCAATACAATGCAAGTCAACTTCTTACTCAGAGAGAGGTAAGTCGCCACCTTCTCTCTTCGTTCTTCCTGTTGAGATTCATAATTGTTAGTGACAGACTTGCAACCTTAAGAAAGTCATATCTATCATACGAAGAAACAGTAGATTTTTCAAAATCATTTAAGTTTTAAGTGACTTGTATTTTCCTCAGGCTGTGAGTAGGGAAATAAGGAAGATATTGACCGAAAGGGCCACACAGTTCAACATTGCCCTGGATGATGTTTCCATCACTATGCTTACATTTGGTAAAGAGTTTACCCACGCAATTGAAGCTAAACAGGTGGCTGCACAAGAAGCTGAAAGAGCCAAGTTCATCGTAGAAAAGGCTGAGCAAGACAAAAAGAGTGCCATTATTAGAGCCCAGGTGAGAAACTTGATTGTTTATGTTCGTTTATGTTATACTTTCTTAATTCTTATGGGAATAACTTTACATCCGACCCCCTTTCATGCTACCATATGCGGGAGGCTTCGAGACACTAGGTTAATACAAAATACAATCAAATAAACAGCACAGAAGGCCAATGTTGTTATCAATTTAGAGTGTGTCACACATTTTCCTTGATAACTAGCATTCATTTGATGCACTTAGCGATGCTATTTTCACCACGGGATCTCCTGTAAGGTTACGTACATCGCATTCCTCTCCCCCTGATATTTGTTGGTAAGTTGCAGGGCATGCTCTAGTTTCTGGCAATTGCTACTAGTTCTTATGAACCAAGTACCGAGAATTTGTTTAATGTTACAGTTACACATGTCATTTAAAACTGTCTAATACACCATCACCCTTAAAAGTAGAAGTTTTGGATATCAAGCACGATAAATTTTCTGACTGGTTAATACAAGGTAACACCTCGTCAGAGCTTTTACGCTTAACAAAAATGTTTTTCTTTTTGGCCAAGTACCAATTTCTTTCTGTTAGCTTTGCCGAAATTTGTTATTGTGCTAAGTGTAAACACAAGGGCTTGATAGCATTTGTAGTTTATATGTTAAAATCTTTTTGTTTGATTGACAGGGAGAGGCCAAGAGTGCTCAACTTATAGGTCAGGCAATTGCCAACAATCCGGCTTTTATCACATTGAGGCAAATTGAAGCATCAAGAGAGATAGCACACACCCTAGCTAATGCATCTAACAAGATTCTGTTGAGTTCTGAGGATCTACTGCTGAACCTTAATGAAAAGGGCGCAGGCGTGGCTGCTCCTGCTCCTGCTCCTGCTGCAACGCTGTAAAAACCTTGCATGACATAGGAATTTTGTTGGCAGTGTAGTAGATTCCGTTCTTTATATGATGACTCAAGAACTCCTATTTTATCCTCAGTTTCATTATTCCGGTGATTACTAGATGTCAAACCCGCCTGAAGCGTGTGAACTGTGGTAACGATATCTGATTAGCAATTTAGTACCCCTACTGGTACTGTTTTCACTTCGACGGATCAAATAGTTAATTTGTTAAGCAGTTATATTTGCCATTTTAGATTAATGCTCACCAATAATATTCTTCTTATTAGCAAGTCCTGGCAATAGTTGCATAATGCTGGTGATTACTTGCATGTAGCTGAACTAAACGTTTGACTGTATTGACGATCATACTTCGACTAAATAAAATAAGACGTGTCGTGTTCGTAGTTCTTCATTCATGCCATTGAGTAAGACACGTGAAGGTTGATTAGCACTTTCTAACCCAAGCTAATTCTCTTTTATCCAGCAAAATCCGCAAAATTTCGCACCTACGGTATGCTATGCATGGTATAAAACTCGTCAACGGGGTAAAATAAGCAAACATCAGATATGAAATTAACCAGGAAACAGCAACATTAGAACGAACACCAGATATGAAATTCAAGCACAGATTTTGGGGTTTTTTTCTTTTCTTAATTTTTAAACTTTTATTCACCAGATTTCCCACGCCACAACCCTACAGAGAGGGAGAAAAAACAAACTGTCTAGGCAAGCTAAAAAGATCTTTCCCTTCGAAAGGCGATGTCCACTCTCGAGAACTAGCAGCCGTTGGATCAGCTGTTGCTGCTCCACCATCCTGTAATCCTGTGATAGGAACACCGTTTACGTTGGTTGAAGGTCTCATAGCGGAGTTGACTCCCATGGTTGCGGCACCTGAATCGTACATGTGACCATTGCTCCTCGAGTAAGGCCCACCCATTCCGACCCACAACCCGTTGGGCTTCGAATGGAGGAAACTTTTGTCCAAGCTCCAGTCTATGCTGGTATAATCACATGACGGCATATCGCTACTAGCATTCCAGTCCACTGGTGAAGTTGACCCCGACGAACAAGCAGAACCAAGCCCAGAGAAAAGCCCAAGGGAGGTAGCTGCAGCAAGGGTTGTGGGTGGACCCACTCTTGAAAATGACCCATTCACTCGGCTGGGCCCCAAGTTATCCATCGGGCTACTACCCGGTATAAACGACTGATGTTGCTGCTGGTATTGTGTGGGGTAGTACTGGTTTGAGGTTACATTGTTCGGACTAGGGCTTCTAGGCAATAACCCATTAGGCTTCATTGCCTCGGAACTATGGGGATACCAGTTAACACCACCACCTGAAGGTGAGGAACTGATGCTATTCACAGGGGCGGGTTTGGTATTTACAAACTGGGCCCGCTGCATCATTACTACAGGCTCCCTAACCATTCCAGGTTGAAGGTTCTTATACTCATCGCCAACAGCAACATACCGATTTTCAACCTTTAATGGTGGGGATGAAACCTGTGGAGGCGGAGCTGGGGAATATGAAACTGAAGGACTAGAACCTCCTCCAACCGGCCATCTCTTTTCTGCCGGTGTAACCATTTGCTGGGGTCTGGCCCACTCTAGTTTGGGCTGAACTCTTGTTACCGGTTGGACAGCAGCTTTGGGGACTAATTTTGGGGCCTGCCCAACTGTAACTGCAGCCTTGGTGTAATTAAAATCTTTATCATCCCTTCTCTGGGGTAATAAGGATATTGAATTGAGCTTCGGTTGCAATAGCCTCACACTACTTTGACTAGCAGCTACCGGAATCTTACCATTACTAAAAGCTGGGGGATCACCATTGTCTTCCGACTTTGGCGAGATTGCCGGTTGATCCTGTTTTTGGGATCGTAGGGTTTCTTCAGACTTCTCTAAATCACCTTCACAGGTGACAATAGCTCTTTCTACCTCTTGCTTTGAACATTTGTACTTTATTTCCATTTCAGCAATTCGAGCAAGCTCTTCAGAAATATCGATCTTTAAGTTGCTCCCTGTTTCAAGATTCTGATCTTTGTGTTTGTCGGAATCTTCGCCTCCTTCAAAGAGCCATGCTACTGCTTCTTCTACTCGGCCTTCATTTAGTATAAGAGCCATTGTCGATCGTTCTTGTGAAAACCCCATGGCCACAAGCTGCTGAGCAAGAGCTTCCAACTTTCTGGACATAAGATATCCACTACAACGCTCATGCAGTTCTTGCGCCCGCTTTTCCTTTTGACGTTGATGCTTTCTTTCATTCTTCTGACGTATCTTTTCTCGCTTGTCATTGTCAACCCCTGGGATCACCTCCTGCTTATTTGATTTGTCTTTATTTTGCTCTTCCGATTCCATAGACCGAGTGTCATTGTTCGAGGCAGTGTCGTATTCACCACCGCTACCATGAGTAGTATGGTCCTCTGACTCATCTATATCACGGAAACGGCCATTCCCATGAAGAACTTGGGCTGCTGATATAGATGATGTATCGAGGGTATGAAATGTCCCCAGCAGCGGATTATAAGCACTAGCTGGAAGTCCACTACCTCCATTTACAACAACTGCGGACTTTGAAGGTGTCTTTTGCTCCTTTACTGCTTTTTTGTCCTTGGATTTGGATTTAGAAATTGAAGACATCTTATCCTGTGAGCCGAAGTAAACTGAGTGAGCACAATTAAGAGAGAAAAGACAAAATCGATGATATATTCGCAACAATCTAAACTGTAGTTACCAAGCAACACGAAAACAACATTAGATGCCCCTGCTACAGGTTGAACTAATCATACTTCAAATACTTCCAAACTCTCACGATTAAGGTAATCGTACAAAAAACATAGACAATCGGCCAACATTGACAATTGACAATTGACACATATCTAAGCCATGACCGGCCAAGATCCTAGATATCGACATCCACCCCTTTCAGGCATATGCATATTCTTGTGTGATAAGAACAATCCAACAATTCGTACCACACTACCACTACATTTATCAAAACATCAATAATGTTACACCCATGTTCCTTATTATAAGTCACTCATAATTCAAGAAACTCATTTTTCTCTTAGATATCTCTCACAACATACGAGTAATTTGTGAAGCTTATACTAAAAAAATCAAAAGTCAAAGGCACGCCTAGAACAAGACAAGATATAAAACTCTGTCAAAATAGTAAGGTTCACACGTTCCTTCTCAGGCTGTCTCAAATAAGTTATACACTTTGCCTTATTCTTTTTTTTTCAATCTGTTATTCGAGATTCCCCTAATTTGTGACCCCGCATATTTCCCAACTTGCATTTTCCTACTAACATTTTGACCCTCCTTAATTCTAGTCATCTAGTATCATGGAGGGTGTGAAACTTATCTAGAGATGGACGGAGTATGGAGCGGAGGTAGTTTACTACTACCACTTTTCAAGCATTCAGATCAAAATGATAMAGAATTGGTGCTTAAGACCACTTCACTAGATCCCGCCAACAATCAACACAGCCAACATGATGTTCACATCAAGCTATATATCATTAGTTAATTGTTTCTAAAGTCTAAACACATTACCAAAAAAAAAAAAAAGCATAAAACATTCAATTTAGCTGACCATCTGGGTCATGGGTAAATCTAAAGCAAGAATATGAATATCAAATTCACACCATGATAGTCCCATATATGCTACTATAGAGCTCATGCAAGTGATGCAATACCAATCTGAGACAAAGAGAAGGTCATCATAGATAAAATGCTCCATAAATATAACATTTCTCCCGTGATCTTCACGGGGTTTTCACATAGAAGGGCAACACTGGCTACAACTATAATCCTACAAGTTTACAACCATTGTGAATGGGGACCAAGGATAGTATCATCTAAAAACCGATCCACCAGAGGCTTAAATACGCAAGGGTTTATCAAGATCATAAAATAGCAAATCAATCCTCATTCCACAACTGGAACTCTGGAAGCCCAATTATTATGTCCAAACCCCGAAGCTTCTTTCCATGTTCCATGTTCCATGTCACCCTCCCCACCACCCCAATTATCTTCCTCTTTACCCCATCAAATTCGCTAATAATCCAAATACCTTTTCCCCAACAGAAAAAACGCAAAGGAACATTTTTCGTCCTCGTGCCATTCGGTTTAATAGAAATTAAATCATGAATTCATGATCATTCACCAATTTTTTCAGACCTTGCTACGAAAATCGACAAATTCTATCTAATGCAGCCAATTGTTCCTATACATTTCCCCTCAACCTTAATCCATCGATCAATCAACAAGCTAAGCACAAAATTTCATACATGAATTGGTAAAAAACAATCAAACAATCACCCTTCATACACCCAAACATCTTCATGAAACCCTAGCTCGTGAATAACAGATCGAAAATCCCCAAAACAACACAAAATTAAAATAAATAACCAAAATAACAACAAAATTAATCAAATTAATCAAAAAAGGGGGCAAACTATGGTGATTCATTGAAAAAAAAAATGAAAATTGATTGAAGGAGAAGAGAACAAACCTGAGGATGTAAGAAGAACAATTGATTGATTGATGATTACGGATTCAGGATTAGGGATTGTTGGTAGAAGAAATTGGGGAAAATGAGGAGAGAGAAAGAGAGGAAATTGGGGAAAAATTGAAGAGAGAGAAAATGCGAGGCAGATAAAATGAAAAATTAGGGTTTTTGATTGATATGATACAAACACGAGCACGACGATGATGATGATAATTGGGGAAAGGAAGAAAAATAAAAAATAAATAAAAAAGGGATGAATATAATAATATAAAATAGTAATAAATTAATGATAAAAAGGTAGGTAATAAAAGGATGAGGTGAAGGACGTGGCAAGTACTTGTTTGTGTTTGTTTTTTTTATCCACTGTTTTCTGGCTGTTGTTACTGTTTTACTGTTTCGTCGGTTATGAGTTATGAGTACTTTTTACGGGGTGGTTATTTTTATAGCGGTGTTATGTTAGTGTTTGACTCGCATGTCTTCTACGTGTTTGGTTTGGTTTGGTTGTTGGGGATTAAATTAGGAGTGTTTATTTAGTTGTCCGGATCAAAGATTAGACCCAATTAGATCATTTAGTCCGGTTCAGATTGGACCATATTTTATTTCGTCAGACCCACTATCCACCAATTTACTCTACTTTGGTCTTTGTTTCGGTCTTGTACCAAATCGAATGGATCGTGGACTGGATCATGGACCGAACTTACATAAGAAAAGAATCTTTAAAATTGTAATATTATTGATTTTATTTTCTACTTTGGTCACATGTATTATAAGATGTGTAATTATGTATCTAAATCTATTAGATTGATAATGTTGCTTATTTTAATCGTTACGAACTTCTTTTAAGTTATAATTTTATACACACTAAACCATGTGGATAACAATCATATTTGGTCTAGTTGGTCTAGTCCACGCATTTTTCTGATCCAGACTGCATTGGGTCATTATTAATATGGTTCGGTCATTGGTCCACCTTTTAACCCATATTTGGTCTTCGGTCTATAGAGTTTGATCTGGTTTGGTACCAGACCAATGAACATCCCTAGTCTAAACACCAAACATTGCGAATTAAATTTGCATAAATACTTCTTATGATGGATATCATCTATACAATATTATTAAAAGGGTAACTTAAAATGCCAAGTAGACAATGCCACCTAGCATTAACAAAAAACCACGTCACTTATTACACATGTCATTGAGCCACATCATTATTTCTTATTTAAAAAGAAAAATAAAAAAAATCTAAAACATTAAAGGTAAATAGCATAACAAACACTAACCGTTGGCCTTTTTAATTTCTGGATAAATCTATAAATGTTATTAAAAGGCAAACTTTAAAAGCCACGAAAACATGGACTAAATGCCACCTTCTATAAATATTATTAAAAGGGTAAACTTTAAAAGCCACGAAGACATAGACTAAATGTCACCTTGCATTATTAAATGTCACCTTGCATTACCAAAATGTCACATCACAAATCCCCCGTGTAATATGACATGTTTAATTAAGAGGGTAATTTATGTTCGTATAATGATCCATTTAAAAAGATACATAGATTAAAAAATATTTACATAAAAAACAAATTAGCATAACAAACATTAAATTTTGGCCTTTTTAATTTCTAGATAAATTAAACAGCAATTAAAAATAAAAATTCATATTAAATTTTAAATTTCTACGTTTTTTTCTTAGAATATTTTAAGTAACAAATAAATATCACATAATCTTAATTTTACGTTGTTTATAAAATAATAAATAATTTGTAAATATTAAGGGCAAATAATAACATGATTAAGATTAAACATTGACCTTTTAATTTTTAAAACTAGAATAGGTCAAACGAAAAATAAAAATTTACATTACTCTAATTTTAAACAATTTATATGTGCAACTCCTTCTTAAATCTTATTGCAATAAACTTGCTCACTTTCATTAAATTGAATACATATGTAAATTTATAAATATAATTTATAAATAAAAGGTAAGGCAAAATATCTACCATCTTTTARTTCGTAAGATAACTCCCTAAACAATTCTCATGCAATGTGGATTTTGTACAAAAAAAGAAGAAAAAAAAAATAAAGCAAACCCTTTATATTTCATTTCTCATTACTCTATATTTATGTCTATATTAAATTTGCTAATAATGAAAATGAATGTTCAAAAGTCATAAAACCTTTGTAAATATTTATGTATATATTAAATTTGATAATAATAATAATAAAAAGCCCAAAAGTCACAAAACGCATTTTCATTTGGCTATAAATGTTTGATGGAAGGCAACATTTGTGAGCCAAAATTCAAGTCAATAATTTTTTACCCCCATCGCCAAAAGAATTATATATGTATCAATAATCATTCTTATCATTGTATCAACATCAAGGTAAGTGTATTAAAGTTTTAAATTAATAATTTATTTATTTATTTTTAAGTTCCATTGGTTATGAAGTAATCTTCACATTTTTAACCTTCACATATATGTTGTTTTGTTCTCAATTAGGGGCTATCAAGTTTTGTAGAGTTGTGCGTTGTGCTATTCAAAGGTAAATGTACTTACATCTTTATGATTCAATACCCTATTTCTTACATTATTTAAGGTAAAACTTAAATTAATAATGATAAGGTTAATATTACATAAATCAAATTCCACTACTTTGTTTGTTATTAATCACTCGTTTTTTTTTTTTTTTTTTTTTTTGTAGGGATAGTTCATTGGAGAAAGAAGACTATTTGAATAAGAGAAATACTAGAATTGCTTAAACAAATACTCCCTCCATTCCATTCAATACTATGTTATATGTTGTTTTTTTATTCATCATTTTTCCTTTGAAAAATAGCTCTCATAAAATGAAATTGGAGTTGCGAGGATCTTAATCTTATTAACAAGTTGGACAAAAAAATTCTATTGACATGAATAATGGCTAAATGTAAATTATTATCTAATATTTATGCGTACATGTCATATTATCTAATGCATATGTCTTAGAACACATAAGAGATTGCAATGAGATTTGTAGTAGGATGTTATTTAAATCATTTTATCATTTATGCAAAAATATAAAATTTAGGATTTTTGACAAACTAAATATACTAAGACTAGCATTTATTAAAGTTCATAACTAGGCTACTATATGATTTATGACAATTAAA
>VHZZ01000134.1:99964-111226 GCA_009801015.1 Silene noctiflora
AAGGAGAACTTGTCTTGGGTTTTCATCTCTAGAGGGCTTCTACACTTGATGTCTTAAGGAGGATCATCCTATTTGATTATTAGCTCAAGAACAATCAAAGAAGGAGTCTTTGGTTGTGCCCTATCAACCGAAATTTTCATTTGTAAGAATAAAAATTTCTTCCTTATATCTTTTATTGTTATGCATGCATTAAGATCTCACTAGTTATTTTGTTAATTAGTGCATTAGTATGACTAAAAACCAGTATATGAAACTAACAATTAACATACTCTGTATATGTGACTTAGTACTACTGATAAATAATACTCTCCCCGATTCTTTGAAATTGCTTCATCCTCCATTTACTAAAACAATAAGAAAACTGAAAATTTTTCCGCCGAAATGTCTTTCCCCTTTAGCTAGATTTTGGGCCTAACTTTATATAAATATGTATTAAACATTTTATATGTCATTTATGTGTCACAATATCTTATCAAATACGACCACAACTTTTATAATTAGGCTAAAGGTATTTTATTCATTATTAACCCATCAGTCCAATATACGTATCTTAAATGTCGTAAATATTATATTTAAAACATATGCAGTTTTTACTCATATTATTCTTTATATTTGTTACCGCGTTTAAAATGTTACTTCGCATGGTGTAACAAAAATAGTTATATACTTTATCAGAGGCTCTAAAAGCTTAAAAATAAGCATAAATTTATGTAAGTAAATTGACAATCTTATTTTTTTTTTATCATAAACTTATTTAACAAAAAATGGTTTCAGTTACATGGTCAATTTTATTCAGAATAAAAATGTAAAATTTCCTCTATTTTAATTCTCAGTATTACACATTAACAATTGTAGATAATTAAAAATAAAATTCAAAGTTCATTTATATTATTATTATTATTATTATTATTAGCTATAATTGTTAAATTTTCTATACATGACAATCTAAAATACCGTGCATTTGTACATGATTTACACTAATTTAATTAAAATAATCTCTCACAATTTTTTTAAAAGTGAGGTAATTTCCAAGAATAAGCGGGAGCCTAATCTATTTCCTCTATTTACCTCACACAACAACAAATCCATGAGTTTTTAGTGTAACACTAGCACAAATAAATGACTACTCCCTCCATTCAACTCCACATGGTATTTATGCCTTTTGCACGGGTATTAAGGAGCGGATTAAAAAAATTATTAAAAGTACATAGGGAAAGAGAATGAAGAGGTTAAAAATATTAAAAAAATATAAAGGTGTTTTATGGTGGATTAGTGTGGGGTACGGATGACATTTTTGTAAATATTGAGTTTTTATTAGGATAAAATGAGGGTATAATTTGCCAAATAAGGAAAGTGGTAGTGTGGAGTTGAATGGATGAAAATGGAATAGTGGTAGTGTGGAGTTGAATGGGGAAATATAAATTATCGAATGCTATGAAATAACATTTATAATTTTTGAGTTTTACCGTTCGCACCAACCAATTTTGGTATTAATCGATATAAATGCGAAATCAAGAGGAACATTTTGACCTGACTTTTCTGAGTACATTTGGGCTGTCGACCTTTCTACACCCTAAACATTCTTCTCATTAACATAAACATTGATTTATTTAATTTGATTACATAAATAATCATGCGCGCATAATATTCAACCTATAAATACACAAACACTAAAATAAAACTAACCACCAACATTTACCGAGTTACCGACTCCTTCGAATCGCGTTCCTTTTTTCTCTCTCTCTCTCTAAAAATCCCTAACTTTTCAAGGTTTCCTTCTTTCTCTCTCTAACTTCCTTCTTGTTCTTCAAGTTATTGTTCGTAATCGCATTTTACTGCTTAATTATTCTGTAATTTTATTGATCTGTTATTGTTTGTTACTGTGTTTAATCGGATTACCGTGATTAGGTTAATTTCTGTTTTGCTGATATTGTGAATTTATCTTAGGTTATATAGATTTATTAATGTCGTTCTTCCGAGGAATTTCTTCTCTCTCGAAGCTGCGCTCTCGCGCTGTAAGTTTTCGCTTCCGGTTTTCGGTTTTCGGTTTTTGATTTTTTGTATTGTGTTGAATTTTACGTTGGATGATAATTTTGCGATGATTTATAAATTATAGAATAAGACCGTCTTATATTATCAACAGTTGTTTTGTTGGTTAAACATTTATGTATTACTGTTACTTTCTATAAATGAGTGCTTTTATAAATGAAAAGACGGTTTCATATTGTAAGACGAGTTCCACAAAAAAATAGGATTAATAGATCAATTGTTGTTGATGTAGCCGTTTTGGAGCCGGTTAATGTTTTTTTTTTTTTCTGCTGTTGTAAATGATTGTGTTTATTCAGTGATTTGGTGAAGGTTAATCTGAATCTAAATAAAAGAAAAAGCGCAAATTCTTATTTCAGACGGGCTGTTTCCGGTCTAAAATAAGACGGATAAAATGTTGTCATTTTTTAATAAAATGTAACCATTTAATGACAAAATGTTATAACTAGAGTCGTCATTTTTTAACCTGAAAATGAATAGCAACATTTTATTGTAAAATGGCAACATATTGTTGGTCTTATTTCAGACGGGAAACAGCCCGTCTGAAGCAAGACGCACTAAAGAAAAAGACGGTGTGAATTTGAAGTACTGGCTTATATAGTTTTACTCGCTGTTGTAAATGATTGCATTTTATCAACGTTGTGAAGGTTAATCAAAATGGAACATGTGTGTAAGATTAATATTTAGTTATCACGATAAATAAATAAATAAAAAGATGGTGTGAATATCTTGATGAAGTTTGCTCTTGTGGAGAAAATGATGTAGGTGTAACATCTGCTTAATTATCTTCTGTGTCGCAATGTAGCACGGAAGAATTCACATCCTTTGAAAATTGTTTTGAATGATTTACCCTTATTTGTTGTTTTGTAAATCTTAATTACTATACTCCAATATTTCCGATTTAGACATATTTCACTATCGTTTAGTGTTGTAAAATAGAATAAAGAAAATGATTCACAAAACTGTTCGATAGAATTTACGATTCGTGACACAATTTTCACTTCTTATTTGAAACAAGCTATATGTGCTCAGCAATTGGGTAAGGTTGCAGGCTTTTGACTCCTTAACCTCGCCATGAGCGGAGCACTTAAAGCACCTGGATAATGTTTGTGTGTTAGTTGGCTACTTGGCTTGTGTAGTACTTATGAGAAATGAGAATACAAGACTTCTGAACTAAGTAGTTAGTTAGTTATAAGTTAGTTATATTGAAGTAAGGATGTTCAGAGTTGGTTAACATAAACCGACTTATGCATCCTATAAAAGCATATGATGTAACTCTTTGTATCTTACTTTGATCAATATAATTTCATTACAATTCTTCCATCATTCTCTCATCACTTTTCTCCTCTAATTCTTGAAACTTTATTTCTCTACATTAGATGAAATTCTAATGTTTCATATGGTATCAATCGCTAGGTCTTTGATCTTTTATAAATCGCTTCTGCATTCATCAAATTTCCTCAATAATCACTAATATCATATTTTATCTGGTTGCACGTACTAATATTGTCGTAATCATGATTCTAGCATAGAGTTCACCAGCTGTTATCTAAATTGTTTGTAATTCACAGGGTCAGCAATCATCTCTAAGCAATTCTGTGAGATGGATTCAGATGCAAAGTTCCTCTAATCTTGTAATCTTTTTTTCCCTTCATCCTTAACTCTTTGTTTTGCCGTGAATATTGCATATCTAATTGCTTCATTTGCAAACTTCATACATTTTTTAAATATTTTTGCAAAATTTGTAGGACCTTCGCTCAGAGTTGGAAGAAATGATTCCTGAACAGCAGGTATTCTAAATGATCATTTAACATCCACCTTAACTCAAAACGAATTTCACCATTTAAGCATTTGTTTTTTTAAGATTGCCGATTAATATTTTCTTCACCGCTCTACTGTAGGAACGGTTGAAGAAGTTAAAGAAAGAACATGGAAATGTTCAGCTTGGGAACATTAATGTGGA
Organism: Silene noctiflora; assembly: GCA_009801015.1. Taxonomy (NCBI): domain Eukaryota; kingdom Viridiplantae; phylum Streptophyta; class Magnoliopsida; order Caryophyllales; family Caryophyllaceae; genus Silene; species Silene noctiflora. Next base: position 103,974 of record VHZZ01000134.1, read on the forward strand.
CATGGTATGAGCTTATTGTTTAGTCAACTTTTTTTATTCCGCTCATCTTTCTGTAATACATACAATCAACAGAATACTATAATTGCGGTGTGGCATCTGAATTCTTTTTTTGAGACCGCATTTGAACTTTCTGGGAATAATATACGATCAGATGAAATTATTCTCCTGAGTTTGTTTTTCAATACATAGGTTCTTGGTGGAATGAGAGGAATGACGGGTTTGCTTTGGGAAACTTCTTTACTTGATCCAGAAGAGGTTTGTTACTTCTCTCACATGGTGCAAATTTTCTCAAAATGACTGAGAATTGTTTATTTACATTTTTATCATATTGATAATGTTATTATGTTTATTTTCAGGGTATCAGGTTCAGGGGTTTGTCTATCCCTGAGTGTCAGAAGCTCTTACCTGCTGCCAAGCCAGGTGGCGAGCCATTACCTGAAGGTCTTCTTTGGCTACTTTTGACGGGGAAAGTAAGTAACTCCTTACTAGTTCAGGGTTAGTTAGTTATAAGCCGATTGCATTATCATTAGATTTAGTCGAATACTTACTGAGTTACTGATGATAAAACATTTGACATGAAGGGTATGATGCTTAAGGTTCTCCCCTAGTTATCTCAGTCGAGATTTTTTTTTTCCTGACTGAATGATCAATTTTCTTAATAAAAGGCCATATTCTTAGGTGACATTTTGAATGGGGAAGTGTAATATTTAATGAGCAGTTCTATCAGATGTAAAGTGCCTCTATATTTCATAGATGGCTGGGATTGCCAGCACAAGACAGTAGGATCGTTATTATATTATCAAGGCCTTCTTTGATACATGTCCACTTCAATCTCACGTTGGAATATATCTGAAAAAATTCTTATGTTCTTCATGCTGGATATGATTATGTAGGTACCCAGCAAAGAGCAAGTGGATGCATTGTCAGCAGATTTACGAAGCCGTTCTTCTGTCCCAGGTTAATATACTGGTTCCTTTCTCATGCGATAAATATGTAAGTTTTTCATTTTTTTCATGTAAAAGAAAACTATTTCAGTTTGATGACTGACTTTTAATTTGCAACTGCAGACCATGTTTACAAAACTATTGATGCTCTACCTGTAACTGCTCATCCAATGACTCAGTTTGCTACTGGTGTCATGGCCCTTCAGGTTAAATTTTGATTTCATGTTTTCTCCTCCCGTTGTAGTATAGATGCTAGCTACAGAGTCTTTTGCCGCTTTATTATTCATTTGCTCTGCTTGCATTTTGAAGCTATACTGTTGATTGTGGATGGTATTCGACGAGAACAACTTCCAAATGATTTTATCGAAGCCTTTGTGAATACATATTACATTTGATACTTAATCCCTGTCCTTTCATTGCTTAAGTTTTTTCCATGCGGTTAGCGTCTGCTGTTGACTGTGATCATTTCAGCTAGTTACCTCTAAGTCATATGCCTTTGCAGTTGAATCTAGCGTTGCATGCCTAGGTTACAATTTGTATGACATTACATTTCTTTTTTCAGGTTGAAAGTGAGTTTCAGAAGGCATATGAGAAAGGAATCCATAAATCAAAGTGAGTGTCTCTGCTCATGATATCGTGTTTTCTAATAGTAAGTAAAAGTTTGTCCTGATCTTACTGACATGTACATTTAGGTTTTGGGAGCCAACATATGAGGACTGCCTTAGTTTGATTGCAAAACTTCCTGTTGTTGCTGCTTATATTTATCGAAGGTTAGTAAATTTTCTGTTATCGTCAAGAAATAACTGAACTATGAGTAGAAACTTCTACATTTTGCTGGCATTGGTGTTTCTGGGCAGGGAAATAGTGGTTTCCACTCCGTACTGTTTAAATACTTAAATGCCTGAGAGTCTATCTGCCTCAAGCGTTTCTAAGGATGTCTCTCGAAAGGTGCATTGCTTTATCAATGATATATTTCACAAGGTGTCAATAAAATGTACCAGTGATCTGTAACACTGTAACCATCGTTTCCTGTATTCGGAAATTCATACTTTCTCTTCCGGAAAATGTACTAGTATTCTGTAGCACTGTAAGCGTTTTTTCCCTGCGTTTGAAAATTGATACTTTCTCTTCCGGTGGTCTAACTATGGAACACAAAGATATCTAAAATCTACTCATGATTCTCTTCAACCTTAAACGTGGTAGACTTTGAGTGACAAAATTAAGACATTCATTTATCTTCTCATTTTCTAGATAAGTATATTCTGAATCCAAATAGTGGGATCTGTGTACTTAATGTTAAGTCTTTGACATTTTGTGAACGTACCGCAGGTTGGTTTGTGTGTACAATGAATACATTTTCATCATTGTAGAGTAAATTGGTTTGATAAACTCACTTGGAATCTCAAAATTTTCATTTTCTTTCTGAAGGATGTATAAGAATGGACAAACCATTCCATCAGATGACTCCCTTGACTATGGTGCTAATTTTGCAAACATGTTGGGTTTTGAGAGCCCTGAGATGTATGAGCTGATGCGACTTTACGTCACAATTCACACGTAAGCATCAGAGTCTAGTCTTTGTTATTACCCCCCCCACCCCCACCCCCACCCCACCCCTCTCTCGAATATTAAATAGTTAAGAGTTAAATGGCTTATTTCCTTATCCTTTGCAGTGATCACGAGGGTGGAAATGTCAGCGCACACACTGGCCATCTGGTAAAGTGTCTTAAAAATTAGTATCTGTCCCTTAATGTGCTTCGTAAATTATCTTTCTATTTTGGGAGCTCTAGTTGAAGCAAAATAGTGGCATTATTTCGCTGAAAATGTTAAGTTGATCGTTTCTGACCACTATGCAGGTGGGCAGTGCACTTTCAGACCCGTACCTCTCTTTTGCAGCTGCTTTGAATGGTTTGGCAGGCCCACTTCATGGATTAGCCAATCAGGTATTACATCCTTCTATACCTCCCCAGTACTAATGATTTACGTGATGAGGCAGCTTGGTCTTTTTATACTTATAGTGCAGTAGTTGATGTGCATCCTGGTCATTTATCTTTCTGTTGATCTTGTAAGCCAGCCTATGAAAACATTGGCAGCAATAAGCAGATCTTTCTTACTTGCTCTTTCCCTCATCCTCTTTTGGTTTAGCTGGTGTGGTGCTCGCTCTTTTAGAGCTCCTGTTTTCTTCTTTAACTTCTGGTTCAATCAAGCATACTCCGGCTTCAGGCTTTTCAAGTTTATGTCTTTTATCATGTTCATTGCTAAACCCTCATATTTTTTCAGATCTTGAACATAAACATGTCATCAGTTGTAACTTTTTATGGCTATCACAGCTTTTTGGTTTGAGAAATGATTCGTTGTGCTTGCTTACCAGAAGTTTTGGTCGTAAAGCTATTTCACGGTTTCATCCCAAGGACACTCATTTAATAATTCTAGTGTTATTTACTAAGGAAGTAAGGATCCACTCATGTCTGGAGGAACCAATTTGTGACGCTATTTTTTGAGTTTGTGTTGTGTTGTTAATGGTCACTTATTTATTTGCGTCTTGTGCATCTCGTCTTTTGTTTCGTTCTCGTAGTCACCAAATCTCATGATGATGACATTACGTTGTTCCAGGAAGTCCTGTTGTGGATCAAGTCAGTTGTTGATGAATGCGGAGAAAACATCACTTCTGAGCAACTGAAAGATTATGTCTGGAAGACACTGAACAGTGGCAAGGTGAGTTTGTTATTTTTAGGTATAGATTGTGGTATGTCACTTTTTTGAAAGTTTAACTGAAATTACCATCGGTTGTTCAGGATACATTTGTCGTTTACTAGTCATTGACACTTACAGTATGTTTATGTTATTGAAACCTTTTTTCTACTTTCCTCCTCACCCGTTATCCTACATTTCCATTACCCTTTATAGTAGCATGTTAGATTTATTCACATCCTTATCCCTCTTTGAAACTAGAGGTTGTTTTCAGATGATCCATAGTGAGCGATGCTTGGAAGTTCGCCTTCATAACGTACGAAGCGCATATAGCGTATTGAGTAGAATTTTCCTTTATTTTATGATACACGTCAAAACACACAAAAAAAGTAGTGAATCTTTGGCTTCATTTGAAAGAAGTTAAAAAAATTTATATATTATCAAACAAGTCAATAGAAAGACAAGCGAAAAAAAGATTCCCCTTTTTTGAATGGAAGGGGGGGATTGAAGCGCTAGACTGAGAAGGATTTGAATTTTTTTTAAGTAGATGACTTTTTGTTGTATGAGATTAATTAGTCATATTTCATAAAGCAATTCATAATAGTTTTAGCCGTCTTAGTAACTTTTTTCTTCACCTGTTCTGTTTTTCTTAGAAATTTAAGTGTGAATGTAGATATATACATATACCAGTCTTCTGCTGTAGTTTTCCATATCCCATCACCAGTGAAAAAATGGCTACACTTTTTTGGGGGATGGGGACTGAAATAGCAGTGTGGTGAATCTAAAATGGGTGGTGCCGTGATGTACTAATGGTCCTTTTTCTATGGTTATCTTTGTGGATATTACATTAGAGTGACAACATATTTATAGTCATACTATCAAATTTGAACACTTACACGGTCATATTAAGATTTAAGAATGCTTTAGTACTATGCCCTCCAACTCTGATTCTCATATGCAACGTGTCTTACTTTTCAATAGGTTGTTCCTGGATTTGGCCATGGAGTCCTGCGTAAGACAGATCCTAGGTACACATGTCAGAGAGAATTTGCATTGAAGCATCTGCCTGAAGACCCACTTTTTCAACTGGTACTTAACGAGACCTGTTTCCTTAGAAATAATATAAATGTTTCATCGCGTTTCTCAGCTAGCTTTGGTTCTGCAGGTGTCGAAGCTCTATGAAGTGGTGCCTCCCATTCTATTAGAACTTGGAAAGGTAATCCACTCTCCTATAAAAGTACAGAGAATTAATTTCTTAAACAGTCGCTTTCTCTCCCTGAATTTGCCTTATTCGTGATGCATGACTGTGGCGACGTTTGTGCCATCCATGAATACCTTCTGTTCTCTCTCCGAAAAGTAAAATATAATAAAAGATTTAAATAGCAAAAGACTAACTTGTTCGATTATATTTGAATCTGATTTAAATTTGTAGCTCTTTTTTAAGCTTTGAACTACACAAACGAGTTCTAATCTTAATATCACCGGCAATTTCATTAAGTTTATTGATAAGCCGGATAACTGGAGTCAGCATGTCCCTAATTTCATTTAGTCAGTTTTGTGACTAAACGACTTGTTGGTGACTTGTGGTGTCTGGTTATGCTTAAATCTTAATCACCAGTTTTGTGATATTTTATCATAGAATTGAACATTTTCATCTTGACATAATTTTTGGGTGATTGCAGGTTAAGAACCCATGGCCAAATGTTGATGCTCACAGTGGCGTTTTGCTGAACTATTATGGTTTGACAGAAGCAAGGTCCGTAAAATTTTTCTGCACTTGATATATTTGTCAATCATATGTTTACTTTGCCAAACTTAATGGAATTACAATTATTCCCCTGCAGATATTACACTGTGCTGTTTGGAGTCTCAAGGAGCATAGGAATTTGCTCTCAGGTTTCATATCCTGCTCACGCTCTTAATTTTTCAATTTCTCTTCCACAAAATTTTGCGACTTATCTCATCGGTTACATTTTACAGCTTATATGGGACCGAGCTCTTGGATTAGCCTTGGAGCGACCCAAGAGTGTGACCATGGAATGGCTTGAGAAGCACTGTCAGAAAGCAGCCGCTTAATTTGGTACACATGATGAACACGAGGATACGATTTAGGAAGAAATCTTTTTTGTAAAGTTCTCATTGTTTTGGGCTGATCGCCCTTAAGTTTCAATAATGGCGTTTTGGACTACTACACAACGTTAACTTAGGAAGATATTCGGCGTCTTCTTTGCTCATAGAAGGGTTGCCCTTTTCTATCGAGTTTTTGGTGATTGATTTGGGTTTTCTTTTTCAGATTCAGCTCTGTAAAAAGTTGCAATTACCGGAGTTCAATAAATTTGAAATCTGATAGTTTTGAGCTTGATAAATGATAAAGCAAGTTATGCTGATTCATTTATTTACATTTCGGGTGAATCTAAACCCGTAAAATCTTCTATATATAAAAGACAAGTTATTTAAAAGCATGTGATTGGTCATTTAATTTTAGGATTAAAAATAAAAACTATTAGCCCACTATCTCCATTACTTATAAAACTCATTTTATTTCAAGTTTAAATATAAATATAAACTTCATATGAAAAATTAACAATAAAGTTTTTAATTTATTTATTAAATATTTTTAAAAATTTAACATACTAGCTCTAAATATTTAAAAAATTATAAATTTACATGAATTGAAAAATATAATTTTTTTATTTTTAGAATAAATTCAATCAGATATATAACATAACAATAATCATTAAATAACTATAACTTTAATTCAAGAAATTACCAAGTAATGATATTATTATATCTACTAATTTCCAACTTTTAAAGGTTTTTAACATTCGATTTCAGACAGTATAAATTTTACCATATGAAAAAAAAGTTAAAAACTTTTTAAGACTAATAAAAAAAATAAAAAATATTTCAGCATTTATAAGTAAAATCGATATATATTTGCCTTTCAATTTGTATTAGCGAACCAGTACATCGGATAGACAGTTAATTGAAAATGAATACTTCGTATTACAAATCAGACTTAATTTTATCACACATCGAAGAAATAGAAAAGAATATCGATATTAGAACGCATTTTTGTTCCGCTGATGATCAAACACCGCAATCTTCAATAGAATTCCCCAGGAATTTGAAATCCTCCAACTGCTTGAAATCCAACCACAGCTTAACCCAAATCTCGGCTTCATAATAGCCAACGTCGTCTTCATTCCCGGCAGTGACGGTCTCCATAGTAATGTAGTACTTGGTACCTGCAACTGCTTGCTCCTTCACCTTTACCACCTTCTTCAACTCTAACATCCCGTTCTGCATAAATTATCTAATTATTTCGTCTCTTTTAATAATGCAAAATCGACTCAATATAAACCTAAACAGAGTCAATCAAACTCGACTCATTTACAACTAGACCTGTCAAAAATCGACCCGACCTGTTTTTTAGGGTTACAAACCCGGTTTTTTCGACCCGTGACCTGTTTGACCCGAACCCGAAATGACCCGTTATTTTAGGGTCAAAGATAAATCAAATTTTTTATTAAAATATTAATATTTTTATATTATATTTGAAAAAAATTGTTAAAAAATTATTTTTTTATTATTAAAAATTACAAACGTAACTAAAAA
>VHZZ01000134.1:131562-145070 GCA_009801015.1 Silene noctiflora
TAATCTTGGTGACAAATGAATTCATTTTATTTGGCAATTTAATTATATTTCACCATAACAAACGCTTTAAAATGCAACTAGAGTAGTATTGAAGAAACAAGCCTTTTTTTTTGCTTCAAAATGTAGTGGATTCAAATTCACAAATTACACAATTATATTCCTCCTATTTTTACCGACCAATAGGGTGTCACCGTCGCAAATTACATATAAACTGATCAATGGTTGAGCCGCATAGCGGCATAGGGGATAATATCGAATTAATCGAAACCAAAAAAAAAAAAAAAAAAAATCTAAATTAATTTCATTAAAAATAGTCAACACTAAACAATTCAAATAAAATAGAATATTGTATATTTATATTCCGTACTTCTTACGCACTAATTATCATATAAAAAGTATAAAACAATACAATGGTCATTTGTATTTCCTACTTCCATTATTGTCCAACCAAAGTGACTAATGAACTTAAATCAAAATCAAGATTTGGTGAACTAAACTTWGAGCACAAATTCTCATTCAAAACTGGTATCATCCGTCACAAACTGAAAACGAATAGTATTCCTTTCACAATATGCAAGTGACACTAGTCATAGGGTGCTTAATTTCTCCCTTACTTATTCTCCTACTTGCCTTATAATGAAAGGAACACTATCCATTTTTAACTTCTAACGGATAATGTCCGTCACAAGCAAAACGGTTTAAACTTTGAGATTAGAACTTGTGGTTGATAGGACAATTAAGAAAGGACAGTAGACCACATTGATCTAATAGAGTCATTATTATATGAAGAAAAATGCACTAAATCCAACTTCTCTCACCTCAAAGATCCAATCACAAATTGAGGTTCACATGACTAATTTCCAAACAATCCCATGAATTCAACCTCTTCATTATCAATATTTATCATCATCACAAATCACAATGTGGCTACCACATTTCATCATTTGTTCATTAAGATTCCATTAAACAAACCTTTAAATAATACTCATTTAATCTCAATCATTTATTTACCTATTTTAAATAATATTTAATCAGTAATTACATGTAAATAAATGATTGAAACGTATATTACATTAAAAGATGAACAAATGCATACATTACCATTTACAAGCATATTATTAAATATCAAACTTATTTTAGAGCAAGTCCTTATTAAACCGAACAAAATCGTTTAAACTGAACTGAAATTATATCMAAAAAGACAAGCATGCAACAAACTTACCCAAATCTTACTAAATCAACTTAACCGACAACTCAACAACTCAACCAGTATCATCCGATAACACAATCTTACCCAAAATCATCAAATATAAAATCATAATCCATAGATTAATAAAATCTTAGTAAAATATACTACTAAATTACAATCAAATTTAACAATCAACACAAATACAAGAAACTCTTTGAATCAAATGAGGCAAATTAGGACCTCTACTCCATTCTTGTGTAATACAATCAAACACAAACACAATCCCATTTTTATTATTATTATTATTGTTATTATTATTATTAATCCCTCGAATATTTCTTCCATTTCTCCTTAATAAATCATCAACACTTCCCATTACTTGTATCAACACCACCTTCTCCTCCACCCCTACACAACTAAACTTCACCCTTCCCCCTAACCTTACTTGTGCCGGTATYGGCGGCCCCCTCATCCGACACCACTCCCCAAACCCGCCCCCTCCCACGCCAACGCCAACGCGGCCAATGCTATTTCGATTAGCATTAAACCGCCAGAACGACAACTCAACCGCGTGGCTAGCTAACACGTAAAGGTACCCGTTTGCGCCACACGCCGCCACCACACACCCGCCACCTGGCACCACCCGACTCCTCAACCACCCACGCGCCACCACGTCGTATAAGTCCATTGAGCTTGCATATACACGCGCCTCCGCACCGGATACGGTGGCGCGTGGGTCCAACGCGCCGCAAGTAGTACCGATTTTTAACCCGCCGATTATGTAGAACACGTTGTCGATGCCGACACCGATGCATCCGTATCTCTTACGTGGCGCGTCTGTTACCACGCTCCATGTATCCGCGTCTGGGTCATACTGCTCTACTGATGAATCATATGTGGACCCACCTGCCACGTAGACTTTAYCGTTAACCGATGCAATAGCGAACCGTTTTCTCGGAAAAACCGGCCCAGACCGGGTTTTTACCAACCCGGTCCAAGGATCGAAAGTTAAAGAACTAGACCGGGTTACGATAAACACCTTTCTACCAACAACTGTAATACGCGCGTGAGAAATATCTGCGAGAATATCTGACGGAATATTCAGCGGAACGACGTCGTTTCGAGGAGTATTCCTATTCCAAACTTCGTCTTGAAAAAGACGTAGCGTACAAAACGACGTCGTATTAACGAGCGAGAATGCGAATAGCGTAGGATGAAGAACCGCRTGACGACGACGGAGAAGAGAGAAAGAATGAGAGTCTAGCAACTGGGCCCATCKACGGCAGACTGCGGAGGCGGAAGCGAGAGAAGAAAGCGGAATTCGGGAGAGTATCTCGTATAAAATGTCGTCCGGGAGACCGTGTATCGAGGTGAATGTCATCGATAATTTGGGTTTTGAGACGATTGGGTTGGGCGGGATGAAGGAATTAGGAGTGTTCGGGTTGGGACAACAGGATTTCATAAGGCGAGAGAAATGATGGCGGGAGTTGCAATTGTCTCGGTCTCTTTGTTGACGGACATTTGCAAATCCCGTCATTTCTCTCACCGTCATTCTCACTTTCTCTCTACTCGAACTCAAGTCGGTAGAGAGAAAGGGAGGATGAAGAATGGGGATGGGGGATGGTTTTTATGGAATGGGGAAGGGGAGGTGGGAAATGACTCAAATGAGAGTGGCATAGGATTCGAAGGTTTGTTTTGTTTTGGTTTAAAACTAACGCAAATTCTCATATGTGACGGGTGATATCCGTCATAAGTTTGTGACGGGTCAAATAATACCATTTGGGTAGATAAAAACAAGCTATTTATCATTCTCGMGACACTTTTGCTTTTGTCTTATCTATCTAAGAGGGTAATACTTATCCGTCACAAACTTATAGGGTAAGTTAAAAGTTAAAATTGACGTGCTACCATGCGTAATTCATGTGTAGAGTTTCTAGGGAACTAGAAGTACCTGATAATAAAGKCTAATAATTAACAAAAATCACATGTTAAAAAGTAAAAAAATTCAAAAAACGATAACGTTAAAGAGGAGATKTACGAGTCAAGATCATCTCCATTTCCTAAAAATAAATGAAGAGTCTATTTTTTGTCGATGGTTCGGATAGCATTCTGTTAAGTGTTAACATTGTACGGTTCAAAACTTATGCATAAAAATAAAGGGTTAATGGAATATAGAGGAAAAAAATATTATTTAATGAATTTAATGAGAGGAAATGGAAGGATCCTAATGGAAATGTATTACGGAGTACTTAATATCCTACTCATAATTTATTCGTAACATTAACAGAATAAAGGTGATTTATAATTTTTTTTGGTAGGATACAATCATACATAAATAGTTTCAAACGTACTTATTTGAAAAAAAATCATTAAATATAGGTTAAATTTCAAATGTATCATGTGAAATTTGTACAATAATGAGAATAATAAATTAGGATAATCATAGTAATTAATTATATTAATTGGTATTTGAAAATGAGTACTTCATAATAACGAGTTTTTGTTGACTGTTTTGAGGCGATCGCCTGATTACATGCATCGAAGCATTTATCGAACGAAACAAATGTGAACCCATCTATTTTTTAATTTCGGTTTTTTTAGCGTGTGTCCTGAATKCACACATTAATAAACTTCAACATATTAATGTATGTTTTTAGGACACACCTTATAAAACCCGTTTAATTTTTTACTATTTTTTGTTTAAAATCATTTTAACTTGAAAAGTCCGTCGGAACCGATTTAAAGACGGTAAATTTGAATATGAATATGGAGAATCCGAGTATCTGACAAGGCAAGAATGATGACAGATTCTCAAAGTCAAAAGTAAAAACTTGTGAATGATTTGAGCCACTGAAGTTTAAACATTAGTTGGACCTACTTTGCGTCTAAATACAGCAAGCGAATATTACTCGAAACGAGAAGTTACTTTTCGTACACCAGATGTATCACGTCATTGTACATTCGTATATCAAGCCGATGATTAACAACTCCGGAAATCACCATGCATTAACCACCTCCTTCAACATTGGCATCAACATGATGAATACACGATTTTTATGAGTTATTCATCGTGTTTTAGGGATGTAAAAAACACGGGTACATGGAAAATAACTTTTTTAAAAAAAAAAGTTACTGTGTAACTGAAAACAACATTATAAAATCTCTGTTAATAATACTAACAGGTCGTCGATCAGTGCCTGCCTACCTTAATGTTTTTGCAAGGAGGCTTGAGATCGCGCAATAATAAAGACATGAAAGTGAGAATACAAGCCAAGAACTATCATACAGCGAGCTAATAGAAAGGCAGACGAAAAAAGACGCCTTTCTGGTTATGAAAGGGGTATAGAAGGGCGAGGCTGAGAGGGATAGGACAGGCTATAGCAAGAAAGGTACTCCGTTGATGAGATGCTGTCGTAGAAGACTAAGACCTTTGTATTACTACAGCCTAATATACATGATACGTATATGAATGATATGATACATACATTAGGGGACGAAGATCGGACTATCGGAGTGTTAAAGGTTCATGTTCCCAGAGGCGTTCTGTCACCAGGACCAGCGAGCATAATCTGTCAATTTCAAGCATTCACAACAAAGCTAACTCATTAGAATTTGCCTCAGTTGCTTCAAGTCTTGAGCTCATGATCAGATTTTGGAACTCGTTTTAAATGTTACGGAGTATAAAGAATCAATCAAAATCGGTTTGGAAGAAAACTATCAGAAATGAGTTCATGTAAGATTGCATTTTTATTTGAATTCTTGCATGAATCACTCGACGAAAAAAAAAAAAAAAAAAAAAGATTGCTGAATGAAACAGCAATGTTAATACTTCTCTAAGCCATCCAGAGATTTTCGTATATTTTATTACTCCGTATGTTAAAGGGCTTCTGTTTTGTCATTTACATCGATTAACCACTCAGTCAAGTGGCTCCAGACTAGAAAAAAAATATCAATTCTATGCAGACCTATTTTAATACTCCGTCACAAATTTCCAACCAACCCAATTTTGTTAAATTACTTATTTTAGAACATTCAAAAAAGGGTTTGAATTATAAAGTTAAAATGCAACTTACATTACAGTCAAAAGCAAACCTCCTTGCAAGTAAGATAGCGGCATTTCTGTCCCTTCCTGATTCAAATGCTACAGTGAAGGTCGTTCCCGGTTTTACTTGCCAGAATAAAGCCTGTGCTGCAGCATTTCCACCACCTCTGACCCCACAAAGCTGAATATGCAGAAAATAATATCAAAACAAGTATCTTCCCAAAAATTTATTCTTGATAGAACAGAACATAAACAGGTCTAACTCTTGTTACAAGTGATTACCGGAAATTGTTTGTTTATAACAGCAAGTATATGAACAAATGGGTATGTATATGCAAAAATTGAGTTCTTTTTTTCGAAGTACTGGAGAGCCTAAGAACTGAATTAAGTCCATGCATTAGAGAAACATCAATGGCAGTGTAGCATAACAAAAGCAGTTAGTACTTACGACTAATCAGCCACGTCAAAATAAATTCATTCAAAAATTAATGGATTATATGACCAGTAATACTAACGGACCTTACAGTAAAAGGGTAAAGACGATGCTTTAGACCTAGATTTCATTCTGTCAGTATTATACATTTAAACAGAGGTCATTGCAACTTAACACCTACACTATCATGGGTTCAAGGCTGTATAGCCTATCACCGATTCACCGTAATCCAGAATCATGCTCTCGTGTGCAATTATTTCAAGTCCTGACAATCAAAACCTGCTTGCTAGGTGTCTCTTCCTCAGTGTAATCTTATTTATGACTCCGTGAAAGTCAATGTGCTACAATTTCCCAGTAAGATTTKTCCCATTGACTTAAACCAATATTCAAAGGCTCTATATTAGTGTTTTTCTAGGTGACTTAGTTGCTACAACATTTAGTTATCACTCAAAACCAGCACACCTGCATGGTAGAGGAATAATATTCCTTGGCCACCACTGTCGTCCCTTTACAAAGTTTCATCCGCATCTTCCCCACATGAAGGACATGAATCGTWTGTGATTGTTGATCTACTCCATTCATTTGGGTGACAACTACCTGTACAATACAAATAACTTAGTTTTAAACAGCAACATTTAAAATAGTCATTACCCCCGACTGTTGTGTTTAGTTGGTATCATGTCGACGCAGAAGAGCCTCAACATAGCAGATGCAAGGTTGAAGAAAAATAAGATAGTGATGGCACCAACGTGATATTGCTAAAGTAACTCACATTGAATTCAGTATCATGTCTACGCACAAGAGCCTCAACATAGCTTCCCAAACCTGGAGCTGTAAAAAAGATGATTTCACCTTCAGTATAGAACTATAATGCCTGCTAAGAACTTATTAGGCTATGTATCATGAACAAACCCGGGTCAATARGACTTGTGGTGGACGCTGTAAACTTTTTGCCATCATGAACAATTTCTGCTATCAGGAATCGTCCAACATCGAAAGGCTCCGGAGCATAGACTGGTTTGGTGGCTCCTAAGATAAGGAAAAATATATACGGTAAGCTAAGTTACAAGAACGAAACATGTAGTTATTTTGTATGCAAGTTTTGGACTTCTTAGATATCTAGCTTGAGACTACATAACACAGTAAAATATAATTAAATTTTCATGAATGTGTTAAATCAATCATCTTGAAGGTTTGCACCCACAGGCCACAACTGATGCAAAACTTAATATAGTAGCTAAAGTAAACCAAAAAGACGATGAAAGAACAGGAATACCACCATATCACAGTAGAAACAATATCACCTATCCAATGATTATCTTGTGACAAAATTATATTGCATATTGTGCCGAAATGCTTGGCTAAACTAATTTTTTTTCAACACACCAATGTGTCATAGAACACAGTTTATGCTGATCAGATGTGTCCATTAAAAGTCGGCAATTTTTTTACCTGAGATGGGATCTCTTTTCTCACTATCAGATGCGACACGGTACCACTGGATCGAGCACTCTGAGAGATCTGCAGCCTCATCGAAACATTTTTGGATCAGCAAACATGAACCCAATAGTTCTTGGCCATCTATTTCATATATATGAGAGAGTTCATCCTCATTCATTTTCAGCATAGCCAACTGCAAGAGAAATGAAATTGATGAGCCATTCTGGAACTGATGAAGGATGAAATCTTACTGGGCACCAAGCTAACTGCCAACAGCTAACTTTGAGACTGAAATCATGAAATACTTTCAGACTTCATCCTATAAACATTTTATGGTGTTGGGAAGGTGGAAAGGAGGGGACTTGGATCAGACCACAGAGAAAAGTGGTCACTCTTGAGGCCATCTCCTGCTTCACTATACAAACGACATCTTTGTTACTGAAGTATATTTACTTTCATTTTTCTCTTTATTTTTTGGTTCGACTTTGGACTTTTTCGATATTATGGCGTACCCTTCGTTGAATCCAGCAAATTTGAGTAAATATCATACCGTTACAATATCAACAAACTCATATAAAAAATTTGGGAACTGTAACAGATTCTCTGATTAATCAGTGCCTAAGGGTTTGTTTGGATAGAGGAATTCGGAGGATAAGGGAAGGGTGGGAAATGGAGTAATTCAATTTCCGTTGTTTGGTTACCAAACAGAGTCGGAAAGAAATGAAGTAGATGGGGAGGGATCTATTTTCCCTCCTCCAAGCCTTATCAAAATTCCTCCAAAATAGGAGAGATTAATTGAAGAGTTGTAAAAATGGCTGTTCTTCGAACATCACAGGGAGATAACTAAAGAGGGAAAAAATGTTTCAATACCTCCTTTTGTAAATGAGCTGAACGCATGGATTTCTCCATGAGCTGAATTCTTAATGCTCGAAGTTCGAAGTCCATGTCCATAACCTGCAGGGGTCGCAGTTGGATTAAGATATTACTCTTGTTCCACAGAGATTCCATTCAAGGGACAATCTAGTCACTAATTACTAGTATCTTCTTTTAAGATAGGTTTCATTGGTCACAATCGGAGTTTCAGAGATTGTCTATTACAGGATCATCAATAGTGTATGAGAAATTTACCCATCTACAATACGTGGGTAGCATTACAAACAAATTGAAGTTGAAAATAGCGTATGAGAAATAAGACTTATTACCATACAAGCCTAAGGAAATTAAAAATCAGACAAAAGCCAACTAAACAAGGCACAAATACCTTGCTAGGTTGATGCAGCATTTTGATACGTCTAGCCTCTTGCACCTCCTTTAGTAATTCGTCGTAGTCCTGAAGATATACAAAGCAATATAAAATAGGTGAAACCCCTTTTTGAGTTATACAAGAGTACACCAAACAAAGCTATTGGATACAATGCATGGAAGTTATGGCTAACAATCACATCATCAACTCAAAACAATTGGTTAGTTTCTTCCCGAGCTAAACTTATGCTGTTTCAAAACTTTGGGTTCTGTGTCGTATGCCCAACATGTTGAAGTTCCAAGACTCAACCCTTGGACATTTCATATATGTGCCAACAACATGAAACGTTTTTTTACAAAATACTTAAGTTGGAATAAGAAAGGGATAAAGCATAATGCACAATTGCAACTATAGCGTACAATGGAGTACTTCAGCCTACAGCAGATGCTAAGTAGCAAGAAATCAACCAAATTTGAACTAGAAAAACAAATGCGAAAGCAGTGATTACTGGACAAAGCTTAGTAAATTCTCAGTAATTAGATTGACGTGCAGCCATAAAAGGGGGCTTCGTCAGACCTGCTTTCCTGAAGTTTTCGACATTTGTTCATGTTCTTGTAAGGCTTCTTCTACACGCTGAACTGCTGCTCTAGCATTCTCGATTTCAGCACGAGCAATAGATCTTTCCTCCTCGACAAGCCTTTTTGCATCTTCAGAGGCCTAATTGACAGGAACAAAAAAAAGTGCTTATGAGCATGGCACTGAAATAATGGCTCTTTATCTGAAGCCAATATTTCAAGTTTGCTTATTAAAAGAAGTTGAATCAGAAAAATATAGATTATCATCTATGTACTACAATACTACAGTTRTTTCATAAAGCAACTGATGCGCAAGAAATGAATCCCAGTGTAAAAAAAGGAACTAAACACAGTAAACACTACCTGACTGGAGTAGGTCTCCCTTAAGATGGTCTTATCTTAAGACCAGAAAATGTCAAACATTTTTTAATAGAAGTAACCAAATAATGATAAAATGCTAAAGTTGTCAATTTTTAACAAACAACTGATGGTGACATTTTATCAGGAAATATTTACATATTACTGTGAAATGGTGACATTGGTTTGTCTTAATTTCAGACGGAAATAGTCCGTCTGAAACAAGAATTTGCCGTCTGARAATAATGGACCTAAACACAGTAAACACTACCTAACAGTAGTGGAATTAGACACAATAAGCATTGCCTAGAAATAAATGGTCGATCATGGTGAAAATTGGTCTSAGTCCTCGGCATACCTGCTTCAAAAAATTTGCAAGCTTTTTCACTTCTTCCTTTTCGTGAAGTAACTCTCCTTCCCTTTTTGCCAACTGGACAGCCAAAGCTTCAACCTAAAAGATAAAAGTTAATCCAACTACGTARATGGGATATTCTTATACAAAAAGAGTATGACATACAATCCTTTTACTTYATAAAGCATTCAAAACTTAAAAACGATAAACAGATTATTAGTTTTTGGGTAATATCGCGCTTGCTCCCATGATTATCCAACCTCCCATGCATAATATAATCGCAATTACACATTAACCACATTGCAGAAACTTCACTTCAGTGAAATTCATCCATATATCAGAAATTTCACATAAGATAACTATTATTACATTTCATATTTTCATATAAGCAATCACTATCGAATATCATTAGCTAGCAATTTGATGCTTCATGCCTTCACCTAAAACACCTCAAGTTCACGTAATTCTTTCTTAACAGACACAGCTCTGACTGCTATGAAATTTCATATTGATTACACTCATCAAACAAATCACTAAGCCATCACCAGTTGACTTCTTACAAAAGGTCTATTAGACCTGCGAAATATGCATCCCCTTCACCACACAAGAATCAGCAGCGAATTAAGAAAGACACACATATGTTTTTCACTCAGGYAATTCCTTAGACTCGTCACACCATTTATTAAGTTGTAGGAAATTAAAGGTGACAAAAATATTGTTCTCAGCTCTATATTTCTAATACATTCAAACCACAACAATGATCTGTGAAGATGGGAATAGTTGCCTCCAAAAATGATCGTCTTATTGCACATTGATACATTCCTGCTTTCCTGGCAGAGAATTGGAGTCAATAGAAGGAAAAGATTAAACATTTACCATAGAMACTGCTGATTCCACATCATCCTTATTTTTACCAGTCACACGACCCCGTAAGGCTTCCAACGCATCTCTAAGCTTCTTCAAAAGCACGTGTTTTTCCAAGGAAGCCGCTTCCTTCAGTTTATCCTGCACATGAAGAACATATTTAGGTCCACACTAAGCTGATATATGATCCCCTTGCATATTTTTTTTTTTGTAATTTACCACTCCACATTGTAAGTTCCTTATGATACTTCATGTTTACCAACCCAAGTCCATGTTAAAACTACGAGCTTAATATTGCTATTGTATAAGAGTTGGTTATTTAACAGAAAGTCGAAAAAAAAAAAGATCAAAATTTGATCATTAGCATCTCACTTTTGCTACGATCTTGGCTCAACCACAAATATTAAGTAGGCATACACCTCAAATTTAGAAATTGGTAAATGATGGCTACATACATCAGCACTTTCATATGTCCACACCGCAAGGCAAAGAGAACACCAAAAGCCTCCAATAAACTAAGTCTAGCATTAGCCTAAAGGGGAACCCAGAACTGAATACTGAGCATTTGTTAAACAAATTAAAATAAATGACACACCCACCTCTACTGACAACTTAGCAGCAGCTGCTAATCCTTTCTCAAATTTGTAGGTAAGATCCCGAACTGACATTCGCTTCTGATGATCCAGCAACATTGCAGTCTCCCTAGCGACAATTTCCTTCATCGAAAAAGACTTCTGATTATCCTTCAACTCCARCACCTGGTCATTAGATCCTAACCTGTAATTAGGAAACCGACTTGACATGAATGTCACATCAGCAGAAACAGCTGGCATATTTTCCTTATGCATTGTAGCAAAATCACGAGTCAGCCTCGTCATGGTGCCGTCTCTCTCACAATGCTGCATTGTAGTTCATCAAAGCGCAACAATAAGTACCATTAATTAGAACATTCCCAACAAACCAATCATTAAGATYGTCAAAAATCAACAACTAAGTACTATTATTATAAAGACTTCCYAACCAAATCCTCTCAAAATGTGGGTCAGTGTTCACCAAACCCAACTCAATCCCTAAATTAATCCAATATCCAGCAACCCATCACCCAATTAACMCTCCCCTCTCTTACAAAATCGCATGACGAAACAAAACAAAACCAATTCTATAGAACACAATAACATGATTAAAAAATGGAAAGTTTACCAGGGTTCATTACTACACACCATAAGGGGCACACTAAAGGGTACTGAATTTGGACTGAAATTGTCTAAAGTGAACTAAACCGAACTGAATTAAACTAAATTGAAGAATAAAATGAACTGAACCCAACTGAAATTAAATCCAATAGAACTATGCCTGATTAAAGGGGGGTTGAAACTGAGAGTAAAGCCTCGTTCTTTTGGACTGAAACTGACTTAACTGAATTGAATCGAACTGAATTATACTCCGTATTAAGAACAAAAATGAACGGAACTGAACTGAAATTAAATCAGAAAGAACGGGGCATAATACTAGATGAATAATAACATCTGATATAGAACAATACAGCCCAAGATGAAATMTTTCAGAACATACATTAAAAAATGTCAAAATCAAGTCAACAGAACGATTACATAAATATAAAGCTCTGATTTTTATGATATTTTTAGCAAATTAAAGTAAATCCTAGCACACCCACCTAAGCAAATGCTATAAACAGTGTATACCCGAAACAAATACCCTCTCCGTCTCAATTATTCGTTTACATTTGATCGAAATACTCCTCATACCGAATAAAAACAGTAAATAAATAATTAGAACGGAGCGAGTAATTAAAGAAAGGAAATTGAACATACGTGATCATGAGAAATTGATAATGCTGTAGAAAAATGTGGGTTGTATGAGGATGAATTTGGAGAGTAGAGACAAGTGGAGTATGAAACTGTGGAATGTGTTTTCTAAAGGTTAGTTGGATAAAGTTGAGCATGGTGTTTTTTGYACGACATTATTCTTAATCTAAGGATACCTTATACAGATTATATTATTTTATTGTATGAGACCGTCTTTCACGTGAAACCGACTCATGAAAATTAAGCGTGTTTAAATTGGTTAATGAATGTTTCAATAAGGTTGTGTTTGTGACAATTTAATATGTTATTCACTATAAAATAGAACATTGTTATTAATATAATATTCAAAACTCTGTATTAAATAAAACGGAGTATGAATGTTAAGGTTTGATGCAGTGGGTACTTAGCCGCATCATCTTTTAGATTTCTTATTTCCGTTCATGTATTTTCATTTCTGTTTTTATTTTCATTTAGTACTCCAAAACTACTTCCTGCGTGTCGAATTTTTGAATCTCGTTTTTAGTTTAAGATACGTTTTTAGGTGTTTAAAAAACGTATCGTTATTCTGCACAATCAATGTATCCTGCTACAGAAACCAAACTATCAAATAAGCCTTTTTGAGGAGTGCTAGTCTATGGAAAACCACTTCTCATCTTTAAGCTTGATATTGCTTGTCTCTTGCTTTCAATAATCGTATTGCTTACTTTTATTGATTTCGTGTGCCGGACTTTGATAATCGTGACTAGGATTCCCGACACACACACCGAGTCCCGAGAAACGTGCTAGTGGGAGATCCCTCACTAGTACGAGACCTTTGTTGCTTGCATTCTTGCCCTAGAGTCGGGCAAGGGTGCGCACCACGATCCGGCTAAAATACCTTGGAAACGATAAACTAAGGGCCTCAGATTGATAGTAATAGAGAAGAAGCAGTGTACGTAGTTTAGAATATGAGATCAAGCTGTTTAAGATGTCTTTTTAAATAAAAAGGCGATTAACAATTCTTCCCGTTCTATTTATATCAAACCGCGGAAAAACTCCTAACGAACCGGACACTCGGTTGAGTACGTGATAAGTAGTATTTTAGTTGTATTTTACCCCGCATTTATGCTTTATTCCGACTCGATTTTGCGTGCTTTACTGATTAAAAAGCTCATTTAATTACTAATTTATAATAATTAGTCGTATTA
>VHZZ01000134.1:231338-242513 GCA_009801015.1 Silene noctiflora
AATTATGTATAAACTCTATTACTTTTCATTCATTTATGATATTATTTAGAACTTTAAAATTTAATTTTGTGGAATTCTAATTTCAATATTTTTTTAACTTAGTTAAACTTTTTTAATAACAAGTTTATTAACCAAACCCGTGCAATTTTACACGGGGTAAAACTAGTCGAACACTATAAGTAAAAACGCGATTAAAGTAAAGTGTCGAAGAAACATATATATATAGAGCAAGAGTAATACATTAGGAATGACGATTGAGGCCGAAATTGAATAAATCCAAAAGACGAAACAAATTCAATTTAAATCTAATTTTTAAAATCTCATGTCSGATTTCAAAAAGATCATCTGTCTCACTTTTATGTCCAATCTTATCTCCCATCCCCTAAAGATCTTGGCACATCACACTTGACATAATAGAAATGGTAATATTATATCTTAAAGTGCCAATGTGTTCTTAGGAGAAATAATAAGACACAAGATGAAACATAAAATGGGACAGAGGATCTCCTTTGTTTCCGATTTACTATCTAAAATCCCATATATATCCTAAAAGTCTAAACCTGCTATTTTAAAACCAAACCAAAATCTTGAATTTCTTTTATTTATAGTCAGAATTAAATTTCGGATCGCTTTTGATTACACTATGGATGAGGTATGATTTTGAAAGTATTATAATGGGTTGATATGGATTTTAAAATTTTGAATATCGATCGTCATGTTTGAATATGAATCTGTGATCCATTAAGTAAGCGAATTAGGTTTGTATCAATTGCACATAGTGGTGTCCTCGGGCCGATCTGGGCTCATTTGGCTAAGCCCTGAACCGGCCAGGGGGAGGGGCTGGCTTAGCTGGGCTGGAAGAGTATTTGACCGGGCCAGGCTGGCGGGTTAGTGTCTTTTTTTTTTTACTAAATAGGCGGGCCGGGTTTGGGTTTCATGACCTGGGCCAAGTCTGGAAGGGGAAGCGGGCTTGTCGGGCCCGGCTGTGTGCTGGATGTCTAAACAGGGCGGGTTAGGCAGGACCGGGTCAGCCCGTGCTAATGGCCATCTCTAATTGTAGGTACATCACCGTTTTACACAAGCGTTTATAAAGTAACACAGTATCTACTTCTAAAGGACAGAGGAAAATTAATGGAAAGGGGAAAGAGTCAAAGAGGCGTAGTTCTGTCAAAGGAGAAGCTGCGGGAGCTGGCAAAACTGATTCGACAGAATGAGCAAGAGCTCATAAAAACTATTCAGTTCAAGTCGGAAAAGGACCGCAGCGACTACTATTAGAAATCAATGTATAGGAAACTATTGATATTATTATTCTGCTTGTCAAAATTGTGTGTCTTACAAAATATGCAAAGCTCTGTATTTATATCCTATGCAAAGACTATATATGGCTAGAAGATATATAGCAACAACTATATTTTACTTATGGAAATATTTGATACAAGAGCCCTTTGATTGAGCTTGATACCAACGGCTCTTCCCATACATTGATTTCTAATATGGTATCAGTCACCAGGCAAATATTCTCATAAAATTATCGATCCTTTCTTCCATTGCTCTCTTCTACCATCGATCTCAATGACGAACGCCATTGAGGAAACGCAAACCCCCAAAATTAATCCTTCTTATATTATTATCCATTCTAAAAATCCAGGAAGCAACATCACTCAAATTGCTTTCAATGGCAACAACTACGACGAATGGTCTCGATCTTTTACTCTAGCCCTTCTCGCGAAACGTAAACTTGGCTACATCGACGACACTATATCTAAACCCTCCGATTCCGCGTCCAACTATGAAGCATGGAGGTCCACCAATGCTTTGGTCACCGCTTGGATCTATAATTCCATTGAACCAAGTTTACGCAAATCGATCTCATATCGTCCCGAAGCAAAGCAGGTATGGGCCACTATTAAACATCTTTTTTTGTCAAGTAAATGATGCTCGAGTATACCAATTGCAGGCCGACTTGCTTGGTTGCCGTCAGGGAGCCACCGAGTCTCTTATGTCATACTACGGTCGCATCACCACAATCTGGGATGGACTCTTGAAAAACGATCCCTTACGTACCGACGTGCTCCTGCGTTTCTTGTCCTTGTGATTGGGTGACTAAAATGGATGCTCGAAAAGAAAAGAAACATGTTCGAGATTTTCTCATGGGTCTCGATGATCGCTTCGACAATGCTCGCTCTCAAATCATTGGTATTAACCCTCTTCCTAATTTAGATATTGTTTACAATCGTCTCTTACAGGTGGAAGGGGTTCGTACTTTTGCCTAGATTCAAATCGACCCCAAACCCGAACCCATGGCATTTGCCACACGTGCTCACCATGGGCATCGCACTCAATACTAAGTCTGACCAGCATACCAGGCTTCGTTGTATTGTCTGTAATCGTTCTGGCCATCTATATAACACATGCTTCCGTGTTACTGGTAATTTCCCGGACTGGTGGGGCGATAGACCACGCGATTTGATTTACGTCGATACAAGCGATATCAATAACCTTGTGGCTATACCCAATGACCGTGGGAGGGGTGGCCATCGTGACAAACGCCCCAATCCACGTGCCCACATGGTTGGAGGGCAGCCATCTTCATCACCAGCCTCCGACAACCTTGATGTCAATACTCTCACACCCGTTGAAATGGCCGACTTAACTCGGTTGTGGCGTTCGCACAAATCCAGTGATCGTCTTAATGGTAATGTCCCTATCTCTTCTTGGATTATTGATACGGGAGCATCCCATCATATGTCGGGATGGCTCTCTCATTTTATTAATATTCGTAACATGACCCCTCTATCCGTGGGTCTCCCAAATGGTGACCTCACGAAGGCTACGAAACGTGGTGATATTATGTTATCATCCCGTCTTATTTTAAAAGATGTTCTTTATGCAGAAAATTTACAATGTCATCTTCTTTCTGTTTCAAGTTTGCTTCTTGACGACTCCCTGACTATTCAATTTTCCCAAAAACTTTGTCTCATTCAAGACCGTTCCTCGAAGGTGCTGATTGGTGCGGGTGAGCAACGTGAGAGGCTCTATTACTTAACTGGTGTTCGGATTGACGAGGTCAAGGCTAATATGACGAGGTCTCATGATACAGTCGAGCTTTGGCGCCGAAGGTTGGGACACCCCTCCACCAATATTTCCCGTTTCCTACCTTTTATTAATCATCAGACTCATAGCAACTCTTCTTTTTCTAGCTCTACGTGTGATATTTGTTTTAAGACCAAACAAACTCGTGCTCAATTTGCGTTAAATTACAATAAAACAGACGCATCTTTTGATCTTATCCACTGTGATTTATGGGGTCCATATTCTGAAAACGGGTCATGTGGGTCACGGTATTTCTTAAGAATCGTCGATGATTTCTCGCGATCTACGTGGGTCTACCTTTTAAGACATAAAAGTGACACAAAACAAACTTTAGTCAATTTTTTCGCTATGATTGATCGCCAATTTCAAAAGAAAATTAAAATTTTACGTAGCGACAATGGTACCGAATTTACCTGTCCTCAAATTTTTTTTACCTCTAATGGCATTTTATTTCAAACCTTTAATGTTGATAAACCACAGCAGAACGGTCGGGTCGAACGCAAACACCGTCACATTTTAAATGTTGCCCGTGCCTTATTATTTCAAGCTAGTCTACCCATTTTCTTTTGGGGCGAATGTGTCCTTGCCGCAGTTCATTTGATTAATCGTACACCAACTAATCTTCTTAATGGTAAGACACCTTATGAAACTCTCTTTAATAAAGCTCCACCTATGGAAAACATCCGTATTTTCGGGTGCTTATGCTACGCTAAAAATTTGAATTGCTCTCGTGATAAATTTGCTTCTCGCAGTCGTAAATGTCTCTTTATCGGTTATCCTTTTGGTAAGAAAGGTTGGCGCGTTTATGACCTCGACACTGGCAAATATTTTGCGTCTCGCGACGTTGTTTTTATTGAAACTRAGTTCCCATATCAAGCTATTAATCTTCACGATACTAATGCTCTTGCTCACCCTTTCGAAACCAATGACCTTACTCCTGTCCATGACCTTACTGTTCTTAGCAACAAACCCCCTGAGACCATTGATCATGATCCTATTCCCACTGCCCCAATCATACAAGACAATAATATACCTTCCCCTCCCAACCACGACACTTCTCTACCTTCCCACACCACCACCCATGACAACGACCCTCCCACCACCGAGTCCGCCCCCTCCGAAATGGGTCGTGGACATCGACAAAAGTTTCCAAATTACCGTCACAAAGACTTCGTCAAACCCACACGCCCCTCATCTCACTCACTCGTTGCCTCTACATCATCTTCAGGTACTAAATTCCCGATCTCCAACTTTGTTCATTACGATAAATTTTCCACTAACCACAAAGCTTTCTTGACGGCCGTGACCAAGGGTTACGAGCCTAGTAATTTTTTTGATGCTATGCAGGTACCCGAATGGCGACGAGCAATGCAACTCGAACTTGATGCCCTTGAGAAGAACAACACATGGACTCTTGAAACCCTTCCTCCAAATAAGAAAGACATTGGATAGAAGTGGGTCTACAAAATTAAGTATAATGCCGATGGAACTATTGAACGCTATAAAGCTCGTCTCGTTGTTATGGGAAATAGACAGGTTGAAGGTGTTGACTACAMCGAGACATTTGCACCCACCATTAAGCTTGTAACKGTCCGYACACTTCTCGCYATTGCTGCGGCCAAGAAGTGGACCCTCCATCAAATGGACGTCCGCAACACGTTCTTACACGGTGACCTTCACGAAGAAGTTTACATGAAGCCACCTCCCGGGTTCTCCTCCTCGGCCAACGGGAAAGTTTGTCGCTTACGAAAATCATTATATGGCCTTCGCCAAGCTCCTAGATGTTGGTATGCTAAACTTGCTTCCGCACTCCTCTCTTACGGTTTTACCCAATGCCCGTATGATCACCCGCTTTTCTCAATGTTAAAATCCACTACCGAAGTTCATGTCCTCGTCTATGTTGACGATCTTGTCATTTGCGGGAATGATACATCCATTATTGATCAATACAAAACCTACTTGAGCACATGCTTTCATATGAAGGATTTCGGCGCCCTAAAATACTTCCTCGACCTCGAAATAGCAAGGAATGAAACCGGGATATTCGTTTCCCAACGAAAATACGCTATTGACATCTTAACCGAGGCCGGACTCCTTGTCTCTAAACCTGCACATGTCCCCATGGAACCCAACCACCACCTCGGCCTCTCCACTGCCGTCCTCATGAAAGATCCACAGCCCTATCGACGGCTTGTGGGCCGCCTTGTATACCTCACCATTACTCGACCAGAATTAATATACTCGGTCCATATCCTTGCTCAATTCATGCATGCTCCCACAACTAAACATTGGGAAGCAGCTCTCAAGACGGTTCGAATCCTAAAAAAATCCCCAGGGCAAGGCATTTTACTTCACGCAATTAACGATCTTCAACTACAAGCCTATTGTGATGCGGATTGGGCCGCTTTCCCTACAAGTCGCCGCTCGCTCACTGCCTATCTTGTGTTCTTAGGTCCCTCGCCTATCTCCTGGAAAACAAAGAAGCAAACTACGGTCTCTCGTTCATCCGCCGAAGCCGAATATAGAGCTATGGCATATACTACTTGCGAGCTCAAATGGCTTCAAGGCCTTCTCGGTTTTTTGGGCATTAAACAGTCTCGTCCTATTTCTCTTAAATGTGACAGTCAATCGGCTTTATACATTGCTCGCAATCCGGTGTTCCACGAACGAACCAAGCATATCGAAGTGGATTGTCACTTCATTCGCGATGAAATCCAAAAAAGGCACCATCGCCCCAAGCTATGTCCACACCAAGCATCAACTCGCAGATATCTTCACTAAAGCGCTCGGACGCGCTCCGTTCGATGACTTGCTATCCAAGTTGGGTGTTTCGGACCTACACGCCCCAACTTGAGGGGGTATCAAAGAAAGAGCCGTTGGTATCAAGCTCAATCAAAGGGCTCTTGTATCAAATATTTTCATAAGTAAAATATAGTTGTTGCTATATATCTTCTAGCCATATATAGTCTTTGCATAGGATATAAATACAGAGCTTTGCATATTTTGTAAGACACACAATTTTGACAAGCAGAATAATAATATCAATAGTTTCCCATACATTGATTTCTAATAACTACCTTCAATGCAGCAAGGAAACCTACGATCAGGTAATGGCACTCCTTGACTATGAAGACGAAGACGAAGAAGAAGACGAAGATGAAGATACGGATGATGCCTCATCATCAGTCAAGGAAGTGATCCAAAAGTACATTGATTTCTTGAAATTGCCGTGGGTTTCGGAATGCAGACGATGAAGAACATGCACCAGAGAAACGATTTCCTAAGCAAAGTCGGGGAATTTGCTGAAACACTGGTTCCTCGTCTCGAAGAGCTCAAGAACGGCACCCTTGAGGAGTTTTTGATTGAGTCGAAAGCAAAAGCGCTTGTTTCGGAACTGTCTAATTTTAAGGAAGCCATGCACAAGGCTATCACATTGAAAGGCGGCCCCGTTTCCCGGAACTTCTCCAGAGCCCTCAAGCTTTCCGGCATCTCCTTCGAAGACCTCATTTCCATGTCTTTCCTTTTTACTCCCTCCCATCCTATTTTTCATATATATACTCACTCCGTCAGTCCGTCTTAATTGTTTGTTTTCATTTTTTTAATTCTGTGTGAGAGATGTTTTAATCTAACGTAAGCAAATAATTGGCATACGGATATTTTAATCAGTTTCGGAGTATTTTGAATTGATTTTCAGGTATCAGAAGAAACTTATAAGAGAGAAAGGATCTACATTTGACAAACCGTTCGATCTGTTGGCAGATGAGCAAAAGATAGAGGTGCGGATCCTGTATCCGGACCCTTTTAAATTTAATAATACTAGGAATATTTATAATAGTTGGGCTTCAAACATAACCTTAAGGTTTTGGTTGAGATGGTTCATCTATCAAATAATGCTATCTAATTATGATTATATCTAACGCAAATTTAACTATGTCATATGTGGTGCGGATCGGAGTGAAACTTCCTAGATACACCCCAGCTAGACCTGTCAAATAGGCCGGGCAGGTGGTTATGGGTTCAGTAAAAAATGAGTTCGGTTTATTTTGGGTTTTGTAAAATACAGGTTTCTGGCCGGGGTTAAGGCTCAAAATGGGTCAAATTAATGCATTTTTACAAATGTTTATTTGCTTAAATTTTAATTATAAACAAATTAGTTACTTCTTAATAATCTGTACTCCGTATATATATTTATCTAGTTGAAGATATTATATTAGTAAGAAATGAACTTTTTGTCTAGTATATCGCACCGATATATGAAGAATTAGAATGAACACTTGTTACATTACACGTACATGACAAGGAGCGACATATAATTATATGAAAATCATTTGAGTAATTAAACAGGTTAAATCTGTCATTTAAAACAAATATAACTGGTATTTTCTTTCAAAAATTTGAAAGTTTAGATAATATAACTGGATAATAATCTGACCCAACTGTCCCGGTTCCCACCTCTAGTAATTATCCAGACTCGACTAACCATGAGGAAAACAATGTGAAGGTGTACGATGAAATCATCAAAGAGTCGGGAAGAGGATCATTCTTGGAAAACATGGCGTATAAGGTGACCGAGAAAATAGGGAAAGGGCTGTTAATAATCACACTAGCCATGACAGTGTGGGACATCTTCTCGTCGGAGCACAAGCTGCACACACTATTAAAGGATGGTGCAGAACTTGCGGCGAGCTGGGCAGTTGGGTATTTAGGAGAAATTGCAGCGGATGCAGCGGCAGCCTATCTTGTAACTACTCTTGGGGTGGCAGAGACGACAATCACCGCTGCATTTGTGGGCCTGACCATGCTTGTTACTGGCCCTGAAGTCCTGGTTGGCCTCGGGGTTCTAGGTGGGAAACACACTGGAGGTGCCATTAAGTTAAAAGAGAGGGATCCCAAAAAGAATGAGGTTCCAAATCATCCTCGTTATCAGCATGTTTATGCGGCTCCCATGCCCGATGGAGCTCTTTTGGCTCGTCAACTTGCGTATGTAGGTTCACCAGCCACTCTGCTCCTCGATGTTGCTTAGTCCGGTTCCTCACCTGGCCTTCTCTATGTCTAATGAATCTCTTTTGGCTCGTCTTCCTGTTTTCGCTTAATCTCTTTACCGTATGCATTAATTTCTGTAATCTAAACAAATGGATTCATGCCGGTTTCTAATTCTCGCAACCTATAAATCAGGTATCTTCTCTATTTTGACAAGCTGGTCTGAATGGATTTTTCTAAGAGCTAATCCGTATTAATTAATGATGATCGAATGTATTGCTCCTATATATTAATGGATTTGTGTTGAGTGAAATTGATCGAGTTTATGCTGGCCTCATATTGAATTTCCGGCTCACGTACAAACGGGTTAATGAGTTTGGATAGGTTAGATCGGATCGAGCCTTTGTAATTTATGAAAATACGTTGTCCACCAGGTCGTCTGGGTGTCTGCTTATTTTACGAGCCAATTAATTACATTGTCCACCAGATGGAGCCTTATTTTGTTTGTTTTCCAATTAATTGCATTGATTTGGTTGTATTTTGGGTCATTTGTAACGGTTTTAAAAGATGATTCATGTCAGCCAACCCGACCATCTTGGGATTAAGGTTCAGATGATTATGATGTATGTCTACTCGTATCAGAACTCAGGAGGGTATCTGATTTCAGGTCAGTATAGCTTCTCTTCGATGTGTACTTAAACAGCATGATGGTCGTGGCATAAGCCTTAGTCCAAATCCTGGTGATATGGTGTCGTTATCTCATTTTCCAACACGCAAGAGAAGTTAGTACGAGCTTTGTGTTCCTTAATTGATAAAATATTTCACAAACTAAAATAAATTTCAACTTCTTAGAACACAACTGTCACAAAAGCACACCGGATAAACAGTACAATTCTGAACACAACAGTGGCAGCTAGGCACTGGGCAGGCCACCTTAAAAAACAAGGGGAAAAAACACAACTGACTCGGATAAGGTAGAACGGCCCTCAAGCATGCATACTTGAGACTTGAGAGTATACAATTGATTCGCAATTGAATGCGTAAATCACGAATCAGTAATGTTGTACTCTCGCAGTCTCGCCAATACAGGAATAACGGAAAGATAATTGGTTAGATGGCTGCTTTCATAGTCAAGATTGCTTCATAAACCGGGATAGGCGCATTTCCAAAGGAAGAAAAGATAATTTTTCCGCTGCTTTCGACCTCATGTATGTTGTTACAATCCGAGGAGTCGATCAGAATCTGGAGAGATCTGCGCAACGAATCAGGCGAGCCCCTGGAGTAATGACCTTGTTCACGAATTTCTGCGTAGCACTGCGAACGACCATTTGGAGAAGTTAAAGTGAGTGTTATCAGAATAAACTGTGATTAGATGAAGTATACGTACCTTATTGGTGGCATTACTAATCCGGTGCCAACCAAGCACCCACTGTCGCTTAGGATCCTGAATTTCTTCGTAGACCTTGGCCACAGAACAACCACCAGGAGTATTCGCGATGACAAAAGAGCCATACTGACCGTTTTGAAGTAGGGATGGGTAGGGTAACTTTTCGATCCATCCTAGATAATGGAAGGCCGTGACCAACTTGAGCGGCCCCCCGGTAGCATTGTAAATTAGGCAACTTACCCCGTGCTCTGTAGTATAATCTGATCTTAGAGCATCACTGTATTTCCCTTCTGCGTTCTTCATCTCCAGTGCAACACGGGCCCTGTCTACGGCTTGTATGGCCTTGTCGTGGTACTCTGTCATTCCTCTCAGTGTTGCGTCCGTCACTGGAGTTCCGTGTACATTGTTGTATGCCATTCCTAATTTCTGCAATCTCCCATTCACAGTATTTTAGTTTTGGCTTATACTCGTACCAAATCGTAGCAAAAGAACGAGCTACAAATCTAAAGTGACAATGCAATTAATCTAATTAACCGGTGTATACAAGAGCTTAGAGGAACAAACCTGGAGAATGCTTAGGTACACAGGATGGTAATAGAATGCTTAGGTAACTAAGGCTATTTATAGAGAGATTTCGGATTCTCGGGGCCGTAAACAGGGGAAAGCCCGGAAGCCAATAAATTTACCTTTGTTCGATCTTCTCAAATTGGTCTCACTATAGGATAATCTAATAATATTCTAAAATGCAAAAATAATTAAAAACCAATTTTGTATATTTTTTTTGTCATTTAATAATAAAATTATTATTGAAATTTATTTAGTTTTTATAATTTTTAAGTTTAATTTTATATATTTGACAAATCTCAAGATAAGTCAGGTATTTAAAAACTTCAATTCAACCTATAAAATAATTTTCTTTGTAATTTATGTATGGTGGGTAATACCATATTCTTTTCAAATTACTTATCCCTCACTTAAATTTAACTTAGCTCTTTTAAGTTCATAGAAAGTAATGGCAAAAAAAAAAAAAAAAAAAAAAAAAAAAAAAAAAAAAAACAACTCAGTACATCATCTTCCATCTTGAGAAACATTTTAAGATTAAAAATTTTAAGAAACATCTAATATACCCCTAAACTCGATCTTAGATTATTTTCTTAAATACCACGAGGATCTAAATTTGTGTTTTTTAAGGGTTAAATATTGTCACATAAAAATGAATATTGATGAGTAAATGATGATTATGTTGATAGCTGAACGTATTTCAGATGGGTAATCAACTAAAACCGACCAAATATAATATTTAGAATTGTGAAGTTTAGTCATTTAAGGTATTTCTAAAACATTTTATAGAGTTTAGGTGTATCTTATGTGTTTTTGAGAATTCGAGAGTATATCATAAAATTCGAATAAACATAGGAGTACATCACAGAAAAACTCATGTTTTATTTTGCATCTTTCTCTAAATTACTTTAAACTAGTGTGTTGCCCGTGCGTTGCACGAATTCTTAAATAATTGACTAAAGTTTAAATATATAAGTAATGTAACGTTTTAGCTTTTATTATGTAGAGGACAAATAAAATTATACATCCAGATGTATATGATCATGAAACATTCAATACAAATCTAATTGAGCTTATATGCAATATTTTCGAGCTTTTAAAATTTATGAGTTACATTTTAAATTTTTAGGTGTCAAAATTAAAATCTAATTGAG
>VHZZ01000135.1:183219-193558 GCA_009801015.1 Silene noctiflora
TATCTTCTAGAATCGTCTAGTATTGCATTGCTCCTTGTGGATTCGACACCTAAAGTGCTACAAAAACACCGTGCACTTGCGGTATTTAAACTTCATATCAATGTACGTATGCGGTATGGTACCACACTATATATCACTCATTATGAATGGATTATTCCAACAATTCTACTTCCGTATATGTAATACTACATATTTCTAGACCTCGAGTACTCGGTTGAGTGGGATGTACTCGACTGAGTAAATGGCGGGGTGTTTTGGGCAGGCTACTGCGTTGGGGATAATGGACCGATCTTGGGTGACACTCGGTCGAGTAGCGTGTACTCGGCCGAGTGCCCGGTCTGACTAGTTTTTTTTCCGCGGTTTGATTAAGATGATTAGAGAGCTATAAAATTCTTTTGAGAAATTCATATACGCTTGTTTCAAAACGTAATCACATTCTAAACACTCTCTAAGAATCCTAATCACCACCTAAGCAAGGATTCGTCATTTTGGGATCTTGGAGTTAGCATTTTCATTCCAACTGCGTTAGTAAGTCAATCGTCATACCCATTCATTTTATAGTTGTTCTAGAGGTTGTTTTAAACCCTAATTTGGGTGAATGGGGAAATATGATTATATAGTGATGGATTTTGATTAGTATTTCATGTACATCATTGTATACGTGACAATTTCATAGAAAAAAATAGTTCTAGCCCGTTATTGTTGCGCTATTTCTTGGAAAGTTGTGAAATAAGGTAGGGTTTTCCCTACACAGTACAATTATGTGGTTAATTGCATTGAGTGATATTGTGTTTATTGTGGTTGTAGTATTGTGCCTTGTCTTTGTGATTATCGGAGTTGTTGGTTTGGATATTGTGAGCCATGTCGAGAGATGGTTTCACCCCTTGTTTCGCCTCTTGTGACTCCTGTCATAAGGTGGATGTGCACATTAATGAGCTTAGATTTGTTCGTTGTGATGAGCAGGAATTTGATGTCCATGTTGCGATTTGGCATCGACAGGGGTGGGTTACTTGTTGTGATGGGAACCCGGCTACTCATTGCGATGAGAGCCATTTGTGGTTATGGAGTTTGGAGGATTGTTGGAGTACTAATTGTGTCATCTTGTGTTTCGTATTACTGTGTTTAGTTGTGATAAATTGTGTAATTGTACTGACCCTTCAAATATTTTCAAAACTGTGGTGATCCATTTGATATTTCTAGCAAATGGTGAGTAGTGAACCTAACAGGTGTTGATATGTGAACTTGTTTTCGGGAATGGATGGGAGCCGATGATTTTATCACATGTTTAGCTTCCGCTGTCACCTAGTAGATGTCACATAGGTAGTGGTTTGAGTTGTACTTTACTTTCGATTGAGATTTTGGATCATGTAATCTTGGTTTAAACTTATTGTTTACATATCTTGTTTTATTATGGTATCTTTGATGCATACTACCTCGAGTAACGGAGATGGTAGCACTCTCATTTGCTAAGGTAGGCCTTGGTAAGGCACTTTGATAGATGGACGTGTTACAAAGTGGTATCCGAGCGACGACTTTGGAACCTAAAACCAATGAACCAATGAACGTAGGGTGTCTAACAAAAATCAACCCAGGTAGAAGTTGTTTGGAGCTACCGCAAAGGTTTGTTAGATGTCCTAAAACCGTTTTATGGCCCTTACAAGTTCGAGTTGGTCACTACGGGCATGTGTCATGGGGATTGCTTGCATGCGTATGTTATCTTACCTATATGTATTGTGGAATGTGTATTCGAATGATATAGCAAGGACGATTGAGCAGAATGATGCTCTCACTGAGGCCTTGAAAAATGTGGGAAGGGAGCGCGAGGTAGTTGTGGATGCATCCGCTCTAAGCACCGCTATCTCACGCCATCGTCCTACGAGGTGTAAGGTCATAAGAGCACCCAATCTGCTCGATAATTAGTTCCGTGAGATGGAAAGCATATTTGTAGTGGTTAACTGCCTAGGAGACATGATAGTGGACAAGGCGACCTTTTACTTGAGTGGCCAAGCTTGAGGACGGTGGGCCCGCGAAAAGGTAGTCGCATGAGAGTACTACAGGAATCAGGGTGAAGCAGTATTCCCTGGGAGGAGCTCAAAGCTGCGATGAGACATGAGTTCATTCTAGAGCATGTTCGTAGTAAGATGAGAGCTGAGTTTGACTCCTTTGTCATGACCGATAACATGACAGTAGTGTCCGAATATTACATCAATTTTAATAAGCTAGCTCGATATGCTGAGGTTATGGAGATGAGTCAACAAAGCCTAACACTCTGTTTCGAGAAAGGGTTGATGCCGAGGATTATGGAAAGGTTGCCAGCTGGGGTGATCACTGACTTGAAAGATGTTTATGAGAGAGCGGGGAATGATGAGCGACTAGCTAACATGGTTAAGGAGGCAAAAGCGAAAGTGAGTGAGAAACGGAAGCCAGACAGTGAAGATGGTGATGAATCGAACTATAAGCGGGGTAAGTTCAACCAAGCTATGTCGTATTCCGGGGGAGCTAGCTACGGAGGGAGCTCACATTACTATGGTAGAGGTGGACGCAATACCATTGATAACACCAACTTGACATGCTGTAATTGTGGTGGCACTGGCTACAAGAAGTTTGAGTGTAGGAGCAGTGGAGGAGGAGGCTTCCAACGACCTTATCAGGGGAACTTTTCCCAATCTCCGAATCAAAGTATGACGATTAACCGACTAGCCGGATCATGGAATAACCAAGGTGGTTAGTGCAACAACAGTAGTGGCATTTACAACCGCAATGGTGGATCCTATCAGTGCCCGAATAAAAATGGGAACTAGAACTCGACGGCCAAATCTACTGCATCGGCGAGTACGGTGCAGGGAGAGGGTCAGAAAAGCAGCGGGAAGCTGTATATGATGGATAAACAAGCGGCGGAGGATGATGCTCAAGTCGTCATGAGTACATTTCTAATTAATCATAAACCAACTTTTGTTTCATTTGATTTGGGTGCTAACCATTCTTTTGTGTGTAAGAGTCATGCCTTAACAATGGGTTTGGGGAAGTTTGAGTTCGTAAAAGATAATGTGTTCATACCGTCAGAAGAGTGTGTGTCATGTCGTAAATTGTATAAAGGGGTGTTTATGGTTGTTGGGCAAGTAGATTTTCTAGTTGACTTACTTTAGTTTCCTAGAGATGGGTTTGAGGTTATTGTGGGGATGGATTGGTTGGGTAAGTATGAGGTTAAAATCGACTCTCATCAGAAAAAGGTGTGTTTGAAAGGTCCCAAGGGGATTAGAGTCTCTTATCGAGGGTTTGTCGTGAAGCCCAAGTTTAAGATTATTGCAGCTATGACCTTAAAGTCATATTTGAGGAAGGGGTATCCCATGATTCTTTTTCACGTGAAAGATACTCGGGTAGAGGAGCTGTAATACCCCGTATTTTAAGGCTTGGTCAATGGTTAGTCAACGGTATTTTGATAAACAAATTTTAATAAAGTAAAGCAATTTTTATAAACCATAGTTGTTTTTATAAATTATATTTATTTTATAAGTTATAGTTCTTTAATTTTATATTTTAACTGGTGAGACGGAATAGTATAATAATAATAATTATCATAATCTTAATAATAATACTAGTAATACGACATAATAATAATAGTAATGGTAATAATAGTGTTATTATAATCCTACTTGTGATAATAAATGTATATGAT
Source organism: Silene noctiflora (assembly GCA_009801015.1). NCBI lineage: Eukaryota > Viridiplantae > Streptophyta > Magnoliopsida > Caryophyllales > Caryophyllaceae > Silene > Silene noctiflora. Next base: position 186,896 of record VHZZ01000135.1, read on the forward strand.
AATATAATATAATAAGGGTGATGATTTTCGTATTACACATTCTTCTCATCACAGTACATTATTGACAATTATATTCCTTTCATTTCCCCCTTTCATTTTCTCTCTAATATTTTCTCTCTAATTAAACACACCATCCTCCTCCAATTTCACAAAATCTATCCAATTATTATCGTGTAGTGGGTTGTGGGTAATAATACTTTCGTTGTGTACAGTAATTGTTGAATGTTACGACTGTGTACTACTACTTTTACGGTTTCATTGTTAGTTTTCACTACAAACTTTGCATCGTGTACTACGAAGAACTACTTTCAATGTTAATTTTTTTTTCTTTTCAATGTAGTACATTAACAATTTACTCAAAATGTACCTGCCATGCTGCCACCGTCAGACGGCCACCAACGACCATATCAATAGGCCACCGTCAAACGGCCGCCGACGGCAACCAAAAAGCTCAATCCATCCCACACCAATTAACCCCTTATTAATTTCACCATGAACCGTAATTAAAATATGATAAAAAAATAATTACAAATAGTCAATTTAATTAGTAGTAATGAATTAATAAATTAAATACCTACTACGTGGTCGAATAATTATTCGTAAATGAAGAATTTGAAGGAGGTTGAAGGATTTAACAAGAGAAGGAAGAGAGAATTAGGTTTGAGTTTTTAATAAGGGTACACAAATGGAAAGTTTGTTGCAAAAAGTACTATATTGAGTAAAAAATGTGTTGCGAAAATAAATTTCGTACAATAATAATAATATAATAATATTTGGTAATTTCCTCGTCCTTTCCTAATTGTGCAACCCTACCACTATATAAGCAACCTAACCTATTCACAATTCCCATAAACTTTATAATTTACATAAAGAGAGAGGGGGAGAATTCAAGGAAGCAAAAGACAGATGTTTTACATCTCATATAATTGCCTCAAGATAAGTTTTATAAAAAAACGTCTCATAATTATATCATTTTATAATCGTCTTATAGCTTGACCTCCGTTGATTTTGCTTAGCCGTGACCCTAGCTTAGCCTTGACCGTGACCATAGGCCGTGACCCTAGGCTAGATGCGACCACCGTGACCTTTTGGACTCGTCTTGACTTGGGGTTATTTGGGTTGGAGACCTGGTGGTTAGTCGGTCCTAGGGGTGGTCCAGCGTGGTTAAAGGTGATACCTTGGGTGATTCCTCGCCGGAGTTGCATATAGGGTGTCGGGTTTGTGTTTGTGGCTTGGGTTCGTGTGGTTTGGACCACCGTGTGTGTCATAGGTTGGCAGGGGAAGGCGATGATGCCGGTGGATCCACCGTGGGTCAGAGGAGACCACAGTGGTGGCCACTTGTGGTGCGTGGTGGTTGTGCTTGGTGTATGTCGCGTGTGTCGTTGTATGGGGCCGTGTGTGGTAGTGGGTATGGGGTGTATTGGTTGTCATGTCCTGGTGGTGATGCGGGCGGCTGGGAAGTGGATGGTGGTGGTTCAAGGTGGGTATTGGTGGCAGAGGTGGTGGCGTTTGGCCGGGTTTGTGTCGATAGGTTTGTTGTAGGGTGGTGTTACTCGTAGGATTATGGCATGTATTTCAGTGAGTGTTTGGTGGCGTGTGTGGTGGCTGTAATGGTTGTTAGTGATGGTGGACGTGGGGTGGTTGGGCTAGTGGCGCTGGTGGGGTCCGTGGCTTTAGGTAGGTGGCAGTGGACGTGAGTTATGTGGATTGTTTGAGTCTTTTAGTTTACGAGTTAAGACGGTTTATAATTATATTAAATTCGTAGTTGTTTAATAATTAATTTAATTATTTTGTAATTAGATTATTAATAATCGTAATTATTTTTGTAACACCCCCATTTTTTTTGGAGTCTTTAGCAAGACATTCTCAATAAATAGGACTGTTACCATATCAGATAACTGAGGCAGTGTATAACAATGTATAACAAATCCAAAGTACTTTAATTATAATAAAGGTTTAAATGATCTCATTACAAAAATAATAAAGTATATAAAATAAATAAAGATCGTCCACTATGTGAGCTAGACAACTAGGTAAACTCATCCAATCATCCTCACACTTCCCCATGAGCTCCCAAAGTCAGCTATCTCAACCTGTCATCGATCTCCTCCCCAATAATGGTTCATCACAGGTGTTCACGAATACACTGCCAACCACGAGGCTAAGTAGGATAAAAAAAACAGTAGATACACATTCAATCATGCACAAACAATACCAATTCTCAACCATTGAGCCAATCTTCACAATTCCTTCAGGTCATGAACCTGAGGCCACTCAATCAATCACTCACGAATCACCCAACGACTGAACCTGGGGCAATACAATAATCATCATTCATGAATCACCCATCGACTGAGCCTGGGGCAGTACAATATCATCCACTCACGAATCACCCACCGACTGAGCTTGGGGCATTACAATATCATCCTCACATACCCTCTCATAATTCCATACCGTAACAATTGCAACATAAATATGCATAATAATAAAACATCCATTAAAACATCCAACAATTAACATTCACATAACCACATATCACATTATTATCCGACTGAGTAGATTATCCTAACTGATGGCAATTACTCCGCACAGTTAGCTAATGCAAGAAATCAGAAAGGCTCTTCCACAAATCTGTCACCTAAACCATATAATTATCGAATTACAAACTGACCAATTATATTAAATTATTATCGATCAAGCTTACACAACACTAATTAACTATGTGAGTTATTTAAATTACGAAACCTACTTAATTATATTAATTAAGGCTAACTGCGTATAATTATTATGTAAATTAATTACGTTGTCGACTCAAAACACAAACACACTCTACCTTACACACAAAACCAAATTCGACACCGACACACCCCAAAGAACCCCCTCGCTGCCGCCTCAACGACCAACCACGACGGCAACCACCACAGCCAACACCTACCTCTCTTCACCGCCATCATAGCCACACTTGGCCTCACCCAAACACCACCTACTCAGCCCAGAAACTTGCGCCATAAACCCCCTGTTCACGCCCTATATACACGAACTCTCTCCTTCTCACAACCACCATACAACCACCGTGGTCCACTCCCTGGCCACGATGAGTCCACCAAAACCAACCTATCACCACTACGACCACAATTACATCTGTCATCACCCCTAAATCCCTCGACAAACACCGCATACTCGTCCCCTGTTTTCTCAACATTCCGGCTACCGGTGCACCAGCCACCGAGTCCGACCACCACAACACTACCCTTAGACGCGCCTCTCCTCCAGGAACACCACCATGCCCTCCGTTCCTCATAACTCCCACCGTACACAAAACCATGCTCGTCTTAAAGCCTCGACACAACACACGGTTTATGGTCAAACACCGCATTTACACCGGTCAACGGCGGTCACGCCGTCTAAAGTTAGGTCACGGTCAACAAAGGTCATAGGGTGGCACACTTTAAAAGAGTATATGATTAAAACGAACTAGAACGGTAATATGCGACGGTCTTACCTCGCACACGAATAATGAGATGAAACGGTTGCTAGGTCTAGAACTCCTCATTCCTTCTAATCTTATATTTGTGAGGTACTAGGTTAGGGTTTCTTCCTTTTATATTCTAGGCTAAGATAAATTTTTATTTTATTATTAAACCCGTCTCAGCTTATTGTATCATATTATCAAATCCCGACTTATAAGACTACCACACTAAGCAAGGCACACGGCCCAATGCCATTGACATCACCGACGTAACACACTTATAACTTCGACTCTTATGATATTATATGTCTTATAAGCAATTATCAATTATTATCATTATTATTATTTATCTTTAATTATTTACGAAACGTAAACTATTCAAATAATACGTATTAAAAATACGGGGTATTACAGTCTCCCCCCTTTAAAATGAATTTCGTCCCCGAAGTTCACCCACATCTAAAGGTATACCACATCATAAAACACTTAAGACGCTACCAACATACATATTATCAACTACACATTGCACAAGAAAAACAACAACTAGAAAGATAGTATTACAATTATTTATTTGTTAGGTAACGATTTTTATTGAAGAGTAATATTTCTTTATTGCTTGGATTTCTTATTGGACTATTTGCTGGCTAGGTAGGATAACTACTCAACTTTCTGTTTGTCTGATTGTGTTATGTTATTCATATGATCATATGCAATAGTTGGATGTTAGCCTTTGGCTGGATTGATATTGTGGATTTTTATCCTGTTGATTATTATTTTGTTGCATGACATTCATGGCATTGCATACTGCATTAATTACTAGTTACTATGACTTTTAAGGCCCAGGCTTGTTCTGTAGACTCGTCTCTGGTATCCTCAGGTTTATCATGGTTGACTCAACTTCGGGTTGAGGGCGTCCCCGGTCCGGGGATCGGCGGGGTGCTAGTTTTAGGTGATGATAATGATGATGAGATCAGTTGTATTGGCATTTGCATATCTTGCATATTCATACTACATTTATTATTAACCGTTGGTTTTTATTCTACTCGACCTTTTGGTTGACATGTGTTTGCTTCTGTGTCAAAATAAAATGATGCCTGCTTTAATTGATGGCGTCCTGTTATGAACCATTTAATATTTTCGGTTAAATGGGGAGCAGTTTGATATAACAGGTTTATAAGTTAGCTTTGGGAGCTTGGGAAGTGTGCAAGAACTGAGAAGACTTGGGTGTAGCTTATCTAGATCACTTAGTTGACTTATTCATCAGTTATGTCATACTTTATTTTATTCTGCCGCTTATAAACATGTAACGCTTATCAGTTAACTATCGGCTATGTAATAACCATTATTGGTTATTTAATTTATAGTACTTTGGATTTTTTTTATCTTTGTAATCATTACCTCAGGAAACTGAGATGGTAACAGTTCTATTTATCTAAGAATGTCTAGTTAAGGCTCTTGGATAAATGGAGGTGTTACTGTAGATACCCGAATCTGTCGATACTGACATTTATAGAAATCCCGTCAAACACCTGATGATGATAGGACAATATGTACTTCAAAGTTGGTCATATCGTTATTTGAGTTCTTTTTACGATGTAAAAGGGACGTTGTCGATGAAACATTTTATTAATGTATTTTTTTAAAATGTTTTATTCGTTTGTTTTAATTTAAATGAAATTTAAATTAATTTGTTTCAAATTCATTTTATTTATTTAATTTGAATTTCCTTTATTTATAATATTTATTTTAATTGAAAATAAAATATTTATTTTATTCAATTTAGAAATTTCATTTGAAAAATTGAATTTCGAAAGTTTTGAAAACGAGTTAAAAACTCGATTGTGTGGGCGTTTTAAAGCTCGATTTTAACTTGTTTTTTAAGCCCGTTTCCTTTACGAGTTAGCACGAATTTCGAGTAACCCGACCCAATTACCCATACAAACTTTGAACTAGCTTTGGATCCCCTTAACCCAACCCAAATCGTTGAGAAACGTGTTCACAAATCGCGTTCCAAAATCGCTGCTCAAATCGGGTATTAGGACGTGATATTCAAGTTTCGATTTTGCAAATTTCAATTGTTTTTGTCGTCGACGGCCCCTCGGGATAAAACCTTACAATCGATTATGATCTAAGATATCGATCAACGAAACATGGAAGTTGAGGGTGCAAAAATTCCTCCATTTTCCTCTTGTTTCGTTATTTTTATCGTCTTTTAATTATTTATCGTTTTATCGTTTTCTTCATATTAATTAGTGTTATTACTATTTTTTCGATATTGAATGAAGGAGAACGGGATATTATTTCTATGTATGCCGATGGATGGCTGTTTTGTATGTGTGGATTTTTTTCCGTAGGATAGATCGTCTTATGGTTAATAGTATATTGTTTATAACATGTTTAATTGTTTTAATCGTTAATTTGATTTGTTCTTGTTGAAATTAGAATAATTTGAGGTCGATATGATTAGATCTATGATTAAGCCTATTTTTAATATGTTAAAGTTTCCATCTTTGATTATTTAATCATGTTTTTTGTTTTGTTTAACATGTTTTGTTTAATTAGCTGTTTATTCAATTAATTGGCATGTTTAGTCTATTTATGAAATAATTAGATTAATGACCGACTTATTTGTTAATATGTCATATGCTATGGTTTTATAGTTTTATTAAGGTGTTTAATTTGACTCATATGATTTATTTCACATGCTTGTTTAATTAATTAGATTTATTAATTAGAATTGCATGAAATCGCGTAAATTAGAATTGTTTGCGTCGGTCTATTTCGATATGTGTGCCGTGTATATGCCGAGTGTATCACATGTTCATTAGGCTATAATTGGTCTAACTTTATGTATGCTGAATTTGTCTCACATTTTAGAGTTGCATGTTTAGCTTTATTTGTTTTATTTAAGAATTAATTGAAACCACTTAGCGTGTTAATCAATTTTCATGAGTTTTACTTGATAAGTTTATTTATTAGATGATTTACTATGTCATGATATGATTTAGGGGCTGTTTTAGACATTAATTTAGTCTCTCTATTGGTCTTAAGCATGTTTAGCTATTTATGAAATAATTAGTTTGATTATGTGCTTTTTTATTTTTTTGGTTAAATGTGAGTCATTATATTACTTAAAAAGAGCAAGATATTACAATAGGACCATCATACTTAGCTAGTATATTCCTCTTAAACTA
>VHZZ01000136.1:77873-95037 GCA_009801015.1 Silene noctiflora
GTACCAAACTAGATAAGGCAACGTCACACTGGTGACCACTCGCGTACGCATCAATCTTAGCTATCTCACTAGCCTACTCAACTATAGTAGGACGGTGTCTTACCATGTAGTGCGAGGTCCTGCCCGATTCGACCACTGATGACAATCCGCATAAGCATCAATTCCATAACTGATGGCAAAACTGTATATCTAAGTTTTGTTATTCTAAACCTTACACCTTACTTATTCCATAAGTTATTTAAATCCACTCCAAAAGTGTTTATTATTCAAAAGCTTCTCACAAGAGAAGTATCATTTAATCGTCTTTCCTTAAAAGGAAACTTTCCAAAAATAGGAATGTCCAAATATAGTAACTTTCCAAAATATGTAAAGTTTCTTAAAATAGAAACCTTCTTAAAATAGGAACCATCTAAAATAGAAACTCCATAACTATAGTAATTATTCGAAATAGTAAACCGTCAAACTAAGTATTATATCAAAATAGCTATTAATAGACCTTCGGGCATATATCATAATTCATTATTTAAAAGTCCTAATTACTTATAAGGAGATGCTTAAAATGGAAATCAAAATAAATTGGAAGAAGGCATAGGACCTAAATAGTCAAAAACTTTAACAGGCCAAGTTTACAGATTTTCTAAAACAGAACCGTCTTGGTATAAGAATCATAATTACTACTAAAACAATCGAAATGATGCAAGACCAATTGGGTTGGGTTCCCAAGATTCTTAACTACAACCTTTGTGAAATAAACATTTTCCAAATGACAAACTTAACAGGGGTTTGGAAACTGATCTTTAAACTCTGACAGAAATCGTCGCACAAAATGTATCGGCTCATAAAACGCATTTAACAAATCGTTTTAGGACAAAGTACAATTCTAACATCATCTAAACTCTTCAAAATTTATGTACAATAAATACCCAAAATATTTTCATAGGATAAAATAGGTTTTCGAAATAATCTTTGAGCTACTGTACGTTTCACGGGTATTTCAGCGCGCTGTTCATAAATATTTTATTGTGAACAAACGACACTTACAAAAATTATGAAATTTTACCGGTAGACTCTAGACTTAAAATAAATAGGAGTCTCATTGCAATATTTATCAATACGGGGACTTTATAAAGGAGAAATATATTCAACAAGTCGAGGGACAAATTCTAAATGGTGCTGAAACTTTAGTAAAGACATTAATATGAACAACAACTAAAATTTCGACACAAATACTATATTACCGCCTCGGCCGATACTAATTTTTAAGAATATACGATTATCATAATAAATTTAGAGCATCATAAATTACAACTTATAAACATTTTCATAATTGATTTATAAAACTAAATCCAATCGGTCGAAACCATAATCGTAATAACAAAAATATAACTATTTCATTCATAAATAAACTTGAACATGTTAAATCTCATAAAAAGACATATTATGACATTAATAAAAATGATAATGATAACTAGAAATTAATGGTCCCAATTATCAATTTTCGAAATATATAATCATCCTTAAAATCATATAAAATATTAAAATCATATAATACATACAACTACTCATCCAACGTAATGAAATATCGAGTCAACCATCACGCGTTACCTTTAATTGCAATTCGAGTCAATAAGGTATTCGTCCTTGTATGGATCTCCTTTGTAAGAATTGTAACCTACAAAAACATTATGAATGTATGGTGAAAACCATATAAAACGTTAATTAAAAGGAGAGATTAAAGAGTAATCATCTTACCATTGAGTTAGGATGGATAAAGGATGAATTAAGCAAGAAAACAATAATGAATAATTATTGGTTTTCTTGAATACATGACGGCTCCAATAACAAAGAAGAACGAATGAAGAATGTTCTTATTTTTTGTAAAATGACAAAGGAATCAAGAAAGAATGATGAAAAAGGGAATGTTAATAAATCAAGCAATTACGGCATGGTTTGACTACACCAATCTCACGGTGTGAAGGAAACAAAATGAGAGGATAATTCCTTGTTATTGGAGGAAGTAAGAAGTGTTTGCCAAAAATACAAAGTGCAAGAGATAAAGAGAAGATGTGATTGATATCATACAATTCATACGCGTAAGATTTAAGCGCCAAGTTAAGGTTGACTTTTGGGAATTGTGATCTTAATTGATCAATAATAAAAATGGAAGTTACTCCATTGAAGAAATCGGACTAGAATCGACTTAGGACGGAATTAATTAAATAATTAAATCAAAATAGTAAATTGAAAAAATAAAATTAAATCTCATAAAAATAAAATATATGAGATTAAAATTTAACAAGAATGAAAAAGAGTTCGATAAAAGTAAATCCGATGTCCAACGAAATAACTCGGAAATGAGTTAGAATATGAATTAAATAAACAAATAACATAAAATAGAAATAATTAGAAATAACAATACATCTCAAGAATACAAGAATATTCGAGATATAAAAGAATTCAAAAATTCTAAGAGAGATAAAAAAATTATCAGGAATGAATTTCGACTCATATAAGTGAATCGAAATCATAAATAAAATACGGTTACGAAATAAAATAGAAAAATGGCAGGTGTTACAAACATAAACAAGAAATTCTAAGAGAGAACACACATAAAAAGAACCAATTTTTTTCATGTGAAACACTAATCTAAATCCATAAACCATACAAACATATGTAATACCGAGTAACTCATCATCGTTACCTTAATTAGCACTTCTAACCCTCTAAACCTTCTCGTATGAGATAATAATCTTCTTCGGGTCTTCCAAGTCACCATCTAGATATGAAAAACACTATAATTTGCGATATTATGTAACTTGGAGAAAGATGGAATTTTTCTTAAAAGATGAACAAGATGAAGACTTTCTTACCTAGAAAGGTGGAACACGAGAAAAGGTGATGATTTGCGCAAGAATGAAGCGATTTGGTGAAGGAATGAAGAAATTGTGTAAGTTTTAAAGTTTTGAAGGATAATGGGGTTTGATGGTGGTAAGAGATGTGGAAATTTCCGAAAAATGTGGAGATAGAAGATGTAGTAGGGTTTTATTCACACAAGAGAAACCTTAAAAGGGTCCAAAGTGACCAAACTTGGCACAACAACCAAAGTTACTCGGTTTCAACTCAAAATCGCGTAGAACCCGATTCTTGGCTCTATTTGGGCTACTTTAAAGCGATTTTACCCTATTAAATAAAAATAAGATTTTACATAAATAAAAGCAATTACTAACAAAATAGCAGTTTAAAATAATTTATTTAATAAAATAAAAGTGAACAATATTAAATTAGCCATCTTAATAATTTACCCATAAAGATAAAACTCTGGGTATTATAGTTCTCTGCTCAAATGACAGCTGGTATTAATGGTCCTTAGTTAGTAATGGGAGACTTTAGTAATGTGTTGTACTCTGATGGGAGATTAGGGCCAAGGGGTCATAGTTGCTGAAATTAGAGAGTTTGAAGAATGTGTTGAAAAGTGTGGGATGTATCACTTAGTTGTCACTAGTGCTTATTTTACTCGAAATAATAAACAGGTAGGTGAGGACAGGGTGTTTAGCAGAATTGATCGAGTTATGCCAAATGATTTGTGGATACTTTCAGGGCTTACTGGTATTGTGGCATTTCTACCTCAAGGTAGGCCTGTTTGACCACAGTCCTTGCATTTTCAACTTACGAAAGGATAATGACAGGAAAAGGACTAGTTTCAAATATTTTACATTGTGGAGTAAGGATGGAAGGTTTATTGATATTGTACAGCAGGTGGTTAAAAAGTTTAAAAACCTAAAAACCCATCTCAAGAAGCTTAATAGGTCGGGATATGGAGATATCATTAACACATCTAAGGTGGCCAAGATGTTTTTAGAAGAGCTCCAATCTAAATTTCATGGTGATCCTTAAAATGTATTTTTACAGGCTGCAGAAAGAACAGCTTCTAAATGTTTTAAGGAAATATAGGAGGCCTAAAACCTATTTTTAGGGCAAAAGGCTAAGATAAATTGGATGAAATGCAATGATGAGAGCACTCACTATTTTCATTATAATATCAAGGCAATAAGAAATCAAAATAAAGTGATCAGTATAACATATATGAATGGTGGGTTGTGTACTGATAATGATACTATTGAACATGCCTTCATAACTTATTATCAGTATCTGTTAGGCAGCTCTGTATCTGTTAAAAGAGTGAATCATGGGGTTGTTAGGAGGGGTAATATTTTCTCAGATAACCATGCAGTGACATTGGTTCAGCCAATCTTTGCTGATGAGATTAAGAGGGTCATATTTTCTATTCCTAATGAGAAGACCTCTGGTCCTGATGGCTTCTCATCTAGGTTTTTCAACGATGCTTTGATGTTATTGGTATGAATGTGGTTAGGGAAGTCATGAAATTCTTTGGTAGTGGCAAATTGTTGAAGCAAATCAATTCGATTGTGCTCACACTTATTCCAAAGAAAGAGTGGACTTCAGACCCATAGCATGCTTCAATGTATTGTATAAGTTCATCTTTTAAGTTATCTGTGGGACATTGATAGAAATCTTGGCTGATATTATAAGTATGAATCAGAGTGCATTTATCCATGATAGAGACATTGTTGATAATATTCTCATTTGTCATGACCTAGTAAGGTTATACAATAGGAAAAGCTGTTCTCCTAGGGTGATGATGAAGATTGACTTGAGGAAAGCTTATGACTCCATTGAGTGGGTCTTTGTGGAGGATATGCTTTATGCCCTTAAGGTTCCTGTCAGTATGATTGGCTAGATAATGAAATATATATCCCCACCCTCATATACTTTGTCACTCAATGGTAATCAATTTGGTTATTTTAAAGGCAGAAGGAGGTTGAGAGAAGGGGATCCAATGTCTCACCTTATTTTCACATTATGTCTGGAATATTTCACTAGAATTTTGGATGTAGTGACTCACAAGCTTGATTTGAGATTTCATCCACGGTGCAAGACATTATGATTGTGTCATTTGGCTTTTGCAGATGACCTACTCATTTTTTGTAGAGGGGATCAGGATTATGTGAAATTAATAATGAGAGCATTCATGTCTTTCTATGAGGCTTCTGGACTACACATGAATAAGAAGGAATATGATTTGTATATGAATAGGATCCTTGCTCAGGATGCTGTTGATATTCTTATGATTTCTGGTTTTCAAAAGGGCATATTCCCCTTAAGATGTCTGAGAATCACAATTTCCTACAAAAGACTCACAACCCAGGAGTGTAATATCCTAGTTGATAAATTGGTTGCTAAGATTAGGGGTTGGGGAGCTAAGCATCTACGCTATGCTGGAAGACTTTTGTTGGTAAGAACAATGCTGACACGGTTGACAACTATTGGGCTAGAATTTTCTTGCTACCCAAAGGTATTCATAGGGTTGAATGTATTTGTAGATTCTATCTGTTTATGGTCAAGTAGTGAGGAACATCATAAAGCCCAACGGTTTCATGGGAGAAATGTTATTTAACAAAGGGGCATGGTGGTATGGGGATCTTTAGATGTCACATTTGGATTATAGCAGTCTTTGGTAAATATACTTTGTGGATTGCAAAAAAAAAAAAAAGACTGTTTATGGGTTTAAGTGGGTTCATCATGTATACATAAAGCAAAATGACTGGTGGAACTACTCTCCTAAAATTAATTCTAGTTGGACTTGACAACAACTATGCAAAGTTAAGGATAAATTGAAGGGTGGTTTTCTGGACAGTGGTTGGTTGGACATTAAGTATCAAACTTCTGAAGTTTACTCTTGGCTGACAAGTGATCATTTGAAGGTGATCTAGAAGCCATTTATTTGGAATATGTTATGCCTACCAAAGATGAATTTTATCAACTAACTTTTTATCCAAAGTTGGATGTTAACTAAAGACAGGCTTACTAAGTTTGGAGTTCTTAATGATGGTATTTGCTATCTGTGTGGCCTAATGCAGGAAACACAAACCCATGTTTTTTTTTTTTTTTTTTTTTTTAGCAAGCTTTGCTTGCTTTTGGTTCACCAGTGGCTTGGTTTTCACTGAGCTGGTGACATAGTGTGTTGGGGATTAACTTGGAGATGCAGATCACTATTGAAGAGGAAGATCGTCTTGGTTTCTATTTATTGCCTAATCTGCTTCATATGGGAAACCTGGAATAAGTGTAGGGTGGAGGCTGTGGTACAACATCTAGATTGTCTCAAGAGGAAAGTTCATGATTGTGTTAGAGGTCATTTGTCTTTGCTTAATATTGATAAGATTAGTAGTCGTGAGATGAGATGGGCAAGGCAAGTTGATTTGGTTTAAGCCAATACTATCTGTTTTGGCATTGTTGAGGTTGTAATGCTATATATGGTGTATGTGCTTCATTTGCTTAATTATTAATGAGAATTTCACATTCCACAAAAAAAAAAAAAAAAAAAAAAAACTCTTTATATGTTCCTATTCATTCGTCAATCTAAGTAATAAACCTCACTACATACAACTGCCTCGGCCACATCTGACATAGCTCGATCCATGCCCCAATCGACTCGGTTTCCACTCAAATTTCGTATAGAATCCGATTCTAAGCTCTATTTGAGTAAGTTGGTAACATTTTCTACGCAAGTACACTTAAACGCGATTTTTATAAAATAAGGCTAATAAAATAACTATTTAAATTAATAAAGTCCAAAGTAAAATTCGCGGGTGTTACAATCACCCTACCTTCAAAAGTTTCATTCTCGAAACTTAAAGGTAAAAAACAAAAAGTTGTAAAGACAAAGTCGATTTTCAAAATCGACAACCAATTCATTTCCAAAAATTAAAATCATAATTGTTCCAAAAACATTTAAGAAGAGTTTTCAAACGTACAAATCTCCTACCGTGGAACGAAATAGCTCTTATTGTGCACAAAAAAAAAACACTAATATTCCAAGTCAAAGACACGCTCAAATACAAAAATCATACGCCGAGAAGCACAAAACTAGTTATTAGACGTCTCCAATAAGAGTCCTAACATCAAATCAAACGTTGAAACCAAATGAAAGTGATATTTCACATCAATTCTATTTTGAGCAAGCCAAATTAGAAGTAAATGATTCTTTTTCAAACTTTAAAGAAGTCATTTTCTAAAAATATAATGTTAAATCTCAACAATGAATCAAAAGTGAAACCATACTAGTTAGAAATGCGTAAGAAAGGAAAACAACTCGGGTAACATGAGTACCAAGCATGGGAAATAAATGTACACCCAACAAACAAAAGGAAATAAGTCGAACTTTTATGGATAGAAAGCCAAGATAGAGTTGCCAAGGAGGTTAACGAGCATAGAATTTTACCGATTGCTAGTGTTATCCTGGACAAAAAAGGCGTATCGGAAAGAGTAAGAGGGGAAATGAACATGGTCAGGAGGAAACTTTTGGGAAATGGAAATGCCACATACTAAAACCTCAAATAATGACGTCGTCCTACTCGGTGTCTCGAACATCTTCCATAAATCTCATGATTAACGCTATTATCGCAACCCATATCCAACTAGTGTCAACTATGGGTCTGTCAACATGGTAAACTCCTCAATCATCAATCCTAATTGAAAGTTCTAAATTCTCAGAAAAAGTTCCTCGAAACTTCCACAAGGTTCTCATTCCAAATCAAGTAGTAACAAGCCAACCTAAAACTCTTGAGAAAAAATCAATTAGATCTTGAGTTCATCACCCTTTCACCTATTACGGATTCCCATCAGCTCAGGTGCTCAACACATTCGTAATGTTTCTAAAACCATAGGATTGATAAAACTTCTCTATACTAGGTCTCTATTACTCTACTACTCTCAAGAGCCAACTAACATCAAATCATAACACCAATATTTATGGTCATCAACATTCCAAAGTTTCTCCTTCAAATTCCATATCATTGATCTTTAATCCACATATAAACCTAAAGTAACAATGTTAAACTTACCAAACTTTCAAATCCTTAATACAATTAACAAAGTCAATCACAAGTTCCAAAACATTACTCTCATATACAACTCAAATCATACACCATCAATTCCACCAATAAATTCCACCTACTTTATGTCAAGTAATTAAGCATTAGAATCACCAAGACACGTACCACTACACTTCCCAAGCCTTTCCAACAACACAACCTCTCAAAACAATAGTTAGTGGTTAACCACAAACAATCTCCCCAAAAGCCAAATTATCCAACCAAGGTTAACATCCCACAAAAGAAAGAGAGCAATCTACAAGACATCATAGGAGGAAAAGAAAGAACGAAGGATAAGTCGAGAGGGTACAAAAGTGGCTTCCTAGGTATGAGAGGATAGTTTCGAAAGATAAAGAAGCAATAGGATAAAAGAATAAGACAAGGCACTCTAAGAACGAGGAATATCTTCGAAGAAGTAGAATCATTCTTCTAAACGTTGAACAAATCTTCAGTTTTCGGCAATAGGCACCAAGTCTTGACCGCCACATGGGTAAGCTCATGGGTATTGATCCAAGGGCACAAAAATCAGTAATTGCCAATTAACAAAAAATTTAAAACTTAACAAAGAGCAAGCACACTAAAGACTACCACCTTAGATCCTTAAGTCTACCCATATTTCATTCTCTATTTAAGGCCATGGCATTTAATATTGGGGTACACGAATATGCATTGGGAGCGTAATAGTTCTGGTACCAACCATGACCTCCCGTGGTTATACATAAAGTAAACATGAATATTGTAACTAAAAATGCGGGATTTTAAAAACTCTAAAGATAAAAACCGCGGAGTCACTATATAAACTAAAAGTGAGTTTAAAACTTTTATACAAAATACAACTTAGCTAGATGTGCAGGATCTTAATCTCTAAATGATTACAATTATAATACTAAGTACAACTCTAAATTACAACGAGAAAGGTCAGGCGTTGTATGTAGAACGCTCGCTAACACACTTGTTCAAATACCCTGTTTAGACACCAACCTGCAACCTGTTCACTCATTAAAAATGAATGCCACAGCCAGTGAGGAGTAACTTGGGGTTCTACCAGTCATATTACATGAAAACACACATAAACAAGAGCAATATATGCATAATCCAACACAAGCAAGTTAATTTAAATATCGTAATAACAAGAATGAATAGTACACAATACATCATGTGATCATTGTCGATAACACAACTTTGATCTATTGTCCTCATTATGTGACTTAGATAATGATAAGCAAAAACATACAAAATAAACCAACGTATATGAAACTTGAGATTAAAAAGAGAAAGAAGAGTACATTTATCACTTGCCGACCATATAGATACTAAGAGGCTTGCATCTCACCCCTTAGTGCTCGATATGATTAAAAGACTCTTAAAAGAGAGACACATTATCTAGACAATCTAAGACTTTAATTTCACGGTAAATAACATATGCAAAACATCATAACTATGCAAGACTTTACGATTCCAGACTCAATCCTCTCAATAGGACAACGATAATAATACGGTCCTAGTTTAAATCTCGATCCAGACTTTTGAAATGAACATTTCCCGATTTGACATGCGATAAATGTTTCGCATCCAAGACTCGATGCAACAGGACCCGAGTACCCCGAATTCGGTAGAACGACATGAAAGGAGCGGAAAGAGAATGAGCATAAAAAATCCGGCAGAATGGCATGAAAGTGACGTAAATAATATGAAGCTAATACACTAAGCACAATGACACCACTTTGTATGAATACAATATTTGATGGCTAGGTTGATCAACACTAAGTGTTCACCTCCCAACACCGTCGTCGTATTCACAGAAACACAAGCCACCAACCATACAAGACTACTATCATCTCGGTGAGACGATGATAATAATATGGTCCTAGCCTAAGCCCAATACCAAATCATCAAGAAGAACACTTGTCGATATGACTGGACGATGATAATAATACGGTCTCGTTCAAGACTTGGCACCAGACTCTCAGGATGAAAATTTCCTGATTCGGTATGCGATAAAAATTTCGCATCAAAGACTAGATGCAATAGAACGGAAGTCGAGTATCCCGAATTCACCAGAACGGCAGAAAAGGAGCGGATAAGTGAGTCACGCATAGTTAGGTGAGGTACAAAGAAAATGAGTACTATGGGTAGATGGTCACACAACTTAAAAATAAATTCCAGCGAGAAAGAAGGGCACACGAGATATGATAGATTGACTCAATCAAAATATATATGATTCTAATGACCATTCATGGCAAACATGGCACACATGAGTCAAACATCCAAGTTCTGTCACTTATCATGTGAATGAGACATAAACAAGTTGTTCAAATGATAAACAAGTGTTAATACGTCATACAGAAACATTAGCACAATGGCTTAGAGGTATATCAACAAGTCAAGGGAAGAAAAGAAGTAACATATTAACCAAACATGAATCTATTCACCATTCGAGGCAAACATGAAATATAAGGGTGAAACCTCAAAAAACCGTCATTAAACATGTAAATGAGACTTATTCAAATATTTATAATGTTAAAAAATGTGTTAACATACCCCCTATAGGCCTTAGAACAAAGGTTAAGGTAAAAAATAACACGATAAGGCGAGAAAAGAGAGTTTATAGGTCAATGGTGCAACTTGGCAAAGTTGCACGACCAACTTAAACTCGCACGGCCAAAGGCTCTCTGGAATCAACTCCCACGATCACTATCAACATGAATGGTATGGACGGTCAAAGGTTCTCTGTAAGAAACATGCACGGTCACCCTTAACTCGCACGGTTGGGGGACTACTTCGACCCCTTTTTGTAAAATTGCCATATCTCGCTCATTTTTTGATCATTTAGGGTGTGTGACCTACCGTTTGAACTGTAAGAGGACATTATCACTCCTCAAATTGGAATTATATCAGTATCGTGTATTTAACTTAAGGTATGTGCATTTAAAATTGACCCTTCATGAACGCGATTTCCAAACTTGTTATTCCGTTACCAATTTTCATTCTAACTTTAATGTGACTTTGTTTAAATATATGAATTCTTAACTTAGTGTTTCAAATGCAACATGTATATGTCCAACAATGATTTATAAGACTCTTAAATACATTGGTCTTAAACTAATATCAACCAATTACAAGAATTGGCAACAATGAAAAAATGCAACTTTACCTAAATTCGCTCCAATTTTAACATTGGGCACAACATTAATAAACTAACATGAAACCTCATGATAAATCAGTGTTCTAACATATATGAGACACGTGAAACTTGAATTAAGTATGAACATGAACATTATTAACACACCTTAGTCATATTTTCTACGCAAAGGAACACACAACAACTTAGTTTGATGTCAATACTTTAAAACATCATTCTAACCAACATGAACATGATTAGTACTATCATATGGAACAAGACAATCATAAACTAACATAAAGTGAATTCCTACCAAAACATAGTTCCAAAGTAAAAAATTGTACTCAATTTCATTACTAACATGCAAAGATTGTATCTTTTAATCAATAATTACTAAATTTAACAACCAATTAACACAAACACATATAATATCGAGTAAACCATCAATATTACCTTATTTAGCACTTGTAACTCTCTAAAGATTCTTCAAAATGGTAGTATTCCTTCTCCGGGTATTCAAGGTTACCTCTTGAACACAAATACATGATAGATTTGTTAGTGGTCTAACTTGAAAAGGATGGGATTTTGAGAAGTTGTACAAGATGAGACTTTATTACCTTGAAAGATGAAGGATGATAAAATATTATGTTTGGCGCGAAAATGGGTTGATTTGATGGAGGAATGAAGGAGATATATGAGTTTTAAGATTGTGAAACTTGGGTTTTAATGGAGGGTTTTGGAGAGAGAATAAAATCTGAATTTTTGTGGTGGAAGGGATGAAGTGAGTTGTGAAAAAATGAGAATAAGACCTAGAATTATAGCCCAACCTGACTTAGCTTGACCCATGATCCAAACGATTCGTTTTCCACTCAAATTTCGCATCCAATCTGATTTTTATAAAATAAGGCTGAGAAAATAATTCAAATAGGAAAAATAAATATTTAAATTAATAAAGTTCAAAGTAAAATTCGCGGGTGTTACAAAAAACCCCACGTGAACTCTCACCCCAAGCCAGTATGCAGACTTAACAATAAAAATGTCATGTTTCGTCAACCACCAAAATGCGCTTGTCACGAGGACTCTCATGCTAAAAGGAAATTTGGATACGAATTTTACACGAACATGGTTCATATTTTGTAATCCCAATCCTTTGTACTCTCTCCAATCCACACTAAACTACCCAACCACTTTTTAAAGTTAAAATTGTTAAATACTGACCATGATTATAATTAGT
Organism: Silene noctiflora; assembly: GCA_009801015.1. Classification (NCBI taxonomy): domain Eukaryota; kingdom Viridiplantae; phylum Streptophyta; class Magnoliopsida; order Caryophyllales; family Caryophyllaceae; genus Silene; species Silene noctiflora. The sequence goes on from VHZZ01000136.1 coordinate 90,181, forward strand.
CAAATTTTAAAAATTTGTATATAAAATCGAAATATTTATGTGTGTTATAAAAATAGATTTTGGAAAATTATAATTTTGACAAAACAACGTAATATATGAATGAAGAAAAACATGGTCAAATTGTTGTCTTGTAAACCATGAAAAGTCAAATAGGTAGTTTTTTGTGGATTGGAGGGAATAATAGGGTATATCAAGTCAGCAACTCGAAGGAATTTATACTCTCCCTTACGCGGGAATGGGATCCTAGTAGTCGTTTCTCCCGGTAACCACGCATCACTACATGCATCGATATAGTGTCCACTCTTGGCTATCCATCTTAACCCCTCCAATAACAGGTTTTAAATCTATATACTATGACATGTAAAGTTGGGCTCATATCCTAAACGTGGTTCAAGTAGAGATCCATGTTTGTAGTACCAAGCCTGACAAGGCGGTCTCACACCTATCAAAGATAAATACCCTAGTAACAAATGAATGTAGTAATAGGGGTCGAACACGAGGAAACAAGGGTTGCTTAATGAAATGCTATGGTTAGACTTCTATCAAGATCGGTTTAACTTTTTGTTTGGATTTGGTTTAGTGAATGCACTGATTATAAAAATGACGAATAAACAATAATAATTAAAAGAGTCTAGGGGAGTCGGGTCACACACGCATAAAAATACGATTCATGTTAAGCTAGAAATACAAAATAAAGACAAATGTTTAGGTCTTATGACAACCACCTCTCGGCCTTATTGTCGACCATAGAACACATTCTAACGAGCTCTCGCTATGGCTAGATCATTCTACTACAACATGCTTAGTCTAATTCAAATCCGTGTCTCTCGACTTATAGAATGAATTAACAAATTAATCAAAGACTGTGATCAATAATCAAGGACTAACAATACAATGCAAGCATGTGATAGAAACAAATATACAATATTATAACATTCTAATTTAACATTATTAAATATTATTTATGCATGGCTTCCTTTTTCCGTAGACAAAATAAGCTACTCACTCATATTGAAAATTAAATTAATGATGACATATGAATTAATAAACATAATGATAAAAGAAATATAACTAAATGAATAATAGAGAATAAGTAATGTGCTAAATAAAAACATAAATATTTAGAAACGGTACTTTATAAATAAACATGTGATTAGTAACTTGATAATGAAATGCAACAAACTAATAAGTAAATGCTAATAGCAATAATAAAAATTATGAAATAACTAGAATGAAAAATAGATTAGCGAGATAAACTAGAAATGAAATTACCGTAATAAGGAAATAGAAATTGAATATAGAAGAACTTAAATAAGAAACCCAAATAACTTGAATAGAAATGCTTGGATTATAAAGAACAAACTTAAAGGAGATTGTTTATACCATAAAGGAAATTTCTTCAAGAAATGTAAACTAATTCTGAAAACTAAGAGTATTTGTATGCTTAAGGCTATGAAAAGTATATAAAAGACTAAGAATAGATAAGAATTCGATCCTAAGAGTCGGGATCAAGCACCCTTTATATAGTAAATTATGGGGTGAAACGTAAAAATATAGGGGATGGTCCCCCCCATCGAGGATGTGGGATTCTCGCTTTATTGCCTTCAATTCTTGATTAATTACCCAAGGAATCCAAAGTTCCGTCTTTAAGCGCCTTAATTCCTCCGACTATTGCGTAATGTGGAATCCTAAGCTTCCAAGTCCACTTGATCATTTGGACTTTATTTTGGGCTTCTTTCTCATTTCTTTACATTTCCATTTGATGATCATTGTCTTTGTATTTTGGGTCACATTTCCACACTTGATCACCAACCCAAAGATTTCTTTCTTGCATGTTCGTGTCATGATCCAATCTAGTTTCCACTTAGCCTCGTGATTTCGATATTTCCACATTTGACGGGAAATAGCTACCGAATGCTTCATTTCCTACAAAATATATTAAACACAAGCAAAATACCTAGAACACGGGATTAGCTCACGAAAACACTAATAAAAATGCAATAATCATATAAAACCGAGCTAAATAGGGGGTTAAATTGTATATAATTTGGACACATCAGAGCCTTTAAGACTCGAGTAGCTAGTGTGTTTCATTTGTGAGATGCCAGGCTTGCTTCGCCAGATTTGCTTGATTAAGTACACTTATATTTTTAAAACTCATTCCTCCTATCAATTTAGGTCGGAAAATTTTTTCCCAACTCATGCAATGACTTTTCCTTTGCGAGTTTGACGAAATTTACAAAAATCAAGCTATTCCAGCCTGAATATCACCTATTCTCCCTTCATGAAAAGAAAATGGCGCATAATGTATGTATGCACTACCCACTTATAAGAACCTCTTTTCCTGCCTTCCATCATATTTTTTCTTTCCATCTTTGGGTTTTCTTCAAAAATATGTTTCTTTATCCTGGAAAAGATATAGGTTTTTTTCCAAATTATCTTAAGAAGGTCAAGATATTTCTGTAACACCCCAATTTAAACAAGAGACCCTAATTAAATAGAATCATTACCATCTCAATTGTCCGAGTTAGTAAATGAAAATTCTAGACCCTAATTAGACTCCTCTAATTAGTAAAATTACATTAATTTAGTTATCTTAAGATCTAGTATCATGCATGCAAAATAAAAGAGTAAAAGATAAGAAAACTACCTTTTCTTACTTTTGAATATGGCAAGATGGTCATGATCATCAACCATTAATGATCATTTCTCCAAGCTCGGGGTGATCCTCCAACCACCAAGACTCCAAATTAGGAGCCCTTCTTCTAATTGTACCAAAGACTTAACCTCAAAATTACTACTAATATTAACTAGATATTTGTAGTAACAAACCCTTAATCATACTATTAACATTACTAATATAGTAATATATGACAAATAATATTTATGTGCGATTTTATTTGAGGGTTTTTGATCAATTTTGATGAAGAAAAAGATGAACAACCATTGTTCTCTTCACCTTAAGAAAATTGGTCAAGATGTAATATTATAAAGGATTTTTAAGCTTCTAAAAAATCTACCATGCAAAGTCCTCATAACTTGGTATATATAGTGTTATCAGATGTAAACAATTAATGAATAATGGTAGAAACAACATCACTTGCTTGGTTGAAAATATGACCAAAAGACATCATTATGTCTATTGTATATGACCTTCCAACATGTAGTAAATTGGGTCTTATTTTGACTTTTGACATTTGTCCTACAAATGCTTATAAGTCACTTACTTAATGACTCTCACCATATCCTGACCCTATATATATATATATATAGACACACACACACACACACAACTACTAATCAAATATTAGTAATCTAGTACGAATTTAGTCAATTAACATTTAATTGCTCAATTCCATCTTATTTAATCATATTAAAATAAGATACAAAATGTATTAATCAATCATCATATAATTGAGTAATAAATACACTTGGCCTGAGTTCCAAACTCATTATCAAAACCAAAACTCACTTGACTAACTTTTAGTCAATTATATTCAAGGAACTAATTTAACTGTATATTATACAATTATTTAGTTTTTCTTTTGGGGCTCCATCCTATGGTTGTGACCGAAACGATTAGTTGAACACCGCTATTATACGACAATAATGTCTAACCATAGTCGGTTGATGATGAGGGTTACGTCGTCACATCCAATCAAACAATATTTATAAACTCAACGAACAACTAGAAAGTAGGTAAGTCAAGGTCGATCCACTGGACGGTGTGCTTTGAGTTCTAAGTCTATCTATTTCCATTTATGCAAGTGTCACAATTGTAAGGTTTTAGATTTTAAGCTAAACTAATGGAAACAATGAAAATAAAACAAGATGTAAACAATTAAAGGAAAACCAACTAGGATGAGTGGATTCATATGGATGATCATTAGGTTGGGTTTCTTATTGAAGGGTAGTCTTATCTAGGATTATGGGTGCATGTAAACGAGTAGTGAAAAATGCAAGTCGTCACTCAAGCCTTTCATCGAACATGTAATATGCGTATGCTAGAAGTAAGAGAAGTATTTGACAAATAAACCCAATATACTTGTGAGTCCAAGATTTGATTCAAGTCTAAGTTGGGTCGTATTAGGACCGAGACTTTCGGTCTTGCGATCCCACCTAGGTCGATGTCAGGTTAGCTTTTGGCGTATACCCGTTCTCCCTACCAACATCGTGCATGGTCTAACAACTTTTAAGACTTTCGGTCTTATAGAAGATGTTGAATGGGTAGAGATTATAATGCATGGTTTATCGAGTCAAGCAAGCATTTCATCAAACATATTGCGTGCACTAGTTGAAACTACAACAATAAATCAATATAAAAGACTTCAACAAGCATTAATTACCTTTTAATCATACCCATAATCACCTACTAATCCTAGCAAGATCACTACTCATAAATCATAGCAAGAAGGATGAAAACAATAATAAGAATGTAATCTAAACTAGGCATAATGAAAGAGACAAGAAATTAACAAACTTGAAGAAATATGAAAAAATTAAAGGGATATTGAGAAGTAATATCAACTAATTGAAAAATAAAAGGAAGATAATATTAAATATGGATGAAGACTTGTCACTAATTTTCAATACAAATCCAAAGAAATCCAAGAACAATGCTAAATCTAGAAGTATTTGAAGAGAAATTAAGGAAATATAATATTAATTAGGGAAAGATTAAGTCTAATGATAGGTCGTCCCTAACCTATGCAAAAAATAATTTACCCTAGCAACAACAAAATAATTTAGTATTTAGGGGTCAAATCCACAGAGAGGCGAGAATGCTAACTTAGTTGTTTCGGAATGAATTTTATCTCAAATTGGTCACAAGTTATGGGGTTGATTGATTTTAGTATG
>VHZZ01000136.1:108667-134985 GCA_009801015.1 Silene noctiflora
GTCGATCGTATTACCATATTAATCTCGCGTTATTAACAAAGCCCACTAAAAAGACCCGTAAGACAGACTTACTCGATCGAGTAAGTGACGTAGTCGATCGAGTAAGTGACGTACTCGATCGAGTGCCACACGTACTCGATCGAGTACCCAACAAACAGACTCTGATTGTAAAGCGCACTTACTTACTCGACAGAGTAAGGCCTACTCGATAGAGTAGCTACAGGCACAGAAAACCGTAGTATTACATTAACATCCGAAACCATCACAAATATTGAATCATTGATCTAAGGGTTTTTGGCCTTGGCCTCCTCTTCATGCTTGGCCATTAGTACCGTTAATTCAGCTCCTAAATGCTCCATTTATGTGCGATTTCCACTCATTTTGATTCCTTTCGTACAAATGGGCTAAAATCTCATAGAAAATCAAATAGGAAGCTAAAAACGCCGAAATGGCCCTAATAAAGGCAAATAAACATTCGAAAAAGGGGTTCATTTAGGGGTTGAAAGTGCGCTTTTTATGACCGCATCAGTTTATCGTTATCGATTTACTTTGATCAACTGACGAGTATAATACATATATCCTGAGTATGTTCCTCTAATGAGATTTAGTAAGTAGATGCACTATTGTGGAGGACACATACTCGAACAGTCATATCAAAAGGCAAACAATAGAAGACTAATTTAAAAACTTTATTGAATAACAATTAATTGTCCTACAATAATCCAAAACTCTTAACTAATTGACTAAATAATTATTACAACGGAAGTCTTAATAATAAATAAATGTAAACTACTCCAACTAAGTGATTTACTCTGTCCGTGCTACTCGGCCTCTTCAAGTGTCACTCCCAAGACCCCGACACCATCCACGTCTACATCTCACAATTACACACCTGCAAAACTCACTATTCCTCATTTGCCGGAAATATCAAATGGATCATTGCAGAGTTGAAAAGGGTTTTGAAAGAAGAAGGCATACAGTCAACCAACGATTGAGAAATGACTAAAAAATAACATAAGATAGTAGTGTTAACACGATAAAAATAAGTCCAACTCAATGTACAACAATCACAAGTTATGGTAGCACCCGTACATACAACAATCCAAAATATACTCGAATAACATCCACTCCTTCAAACTCTGTCTTAACGCTTCCTCAGCTCCGAATGTGCACATCTACAGTAGTGAGCCTACTAGGAAAGAGACTCTGAGGGGCGACCAATGATCAACTAAAGGCCACAAGGACTAGCGGTTGCTCATACCGACCACTTCAATAAAATAATACAGTTACTTAAACATGGCAACCAAATTCTCATAACCACCAATGTCCATACTTATCTCAACACCAACTTCTCAGTTCAATTGTTCATCATAACAATCACAATATACCAACAACAACAAATACACAATCAAATAACAATTGAGATGAATAAGAGTTGGGTAGGATAATCCCTACCTTTTCGTTAATTTTTCATATAATACCCTGACCCAAACCCTAGGTCGAGAGCGGTCACTCATGATAGCTTGTCAGGCTGTGTACATGACCCATAGATCAACACGGGTCTTATCCGGTACATTTTGTTCTAACTCATGCACAGCCCGGGAATCTTCCCAGGAGGTCACCCATCCTAAGACTACTCTCAGTCAAGAACGCTTAACTGTGGAGTTCTTTTGCATAGATAACCAGAAAAGAAATTACACTTTGTTGATATGAGTAGTATCTTCGATCCCTTTAAGCACTAGTAAAATTTTAAACCTATCAATGGATCTCTTCAAGGAGTTACCCCACCCGAATAACGTCTTCGATTCAGTGGAGTATTACACTTCACGCGTCACACAAAAGCTCATTAATACTGATCTTCTACAAATTCGCTGCCTACAACATATAATTCATACAACTACTACATCCTCTACCCAATTCAATGGACAATAACTAGTTTTCCCAAATTCCAAGTCTAGGGCTAGTCTCTAAATCAATCTAAGATAATAACTAAGGATTTTAAAAAATATATTAGTGATTGGTAAGATAAATTAAAGAACTTAGAACAAGAAAGACTCAGACTTGCTTGCTAGATCAAAAATCCCCAAATTAATTGTAAATATTCTTTTCTCTCTCTCTCTCTTCTCTCTAATTGATTTAATGAGTTTTTGTATGAAAACATATAAGATAATAAAAAAGGGTTTTAAATCTGGTGTTGAAGAGGTATATATAATGTTTGGAGAGGCTTATACGATTTTAGGAAAGAATAAAATAAGAATAGAACAAGATCTCGAAGCTACGGAATTAGGAAAAAAATACGTGCTGTAAAAACCGGATTGCTTGATCTAGAAACATGCATTTTCTCGATCGAGTAAATTTCTTGCTCGATCGAGTTGGGCATTCCAGAATAACCATAAACGTTTCCAACTTTTTATACAACTTTTGAATCAAGTTTTGGGGTTGCTCGATCTAGCAACAACCCCGTGCTCGATCGACCACCCTTTAAAAATCACGGGTATTACAATTTCTCATGCTAAAAATATCCCATGGTAATAAGGTAAGCCACAACATCGTATTGCAGTCGATAATTTATAAAATTTCTAAAGATAATTGCTTATCGTGATTGCTTTATTATCTAACACTTATAAATAATTTTGAATCGATCAAGATGAACATGAAAAAACCCTTTTTCTTTTGCGACCAAGCTTTTATCGATACTATTTACCATGGTTTTGCTTCAAAAATTTCTTAAACAATCGACCCCCTTTAGATTATTTTGCCTAATATAGAGAGAAAATGACACGATAGATAATGGATGTAACAAAGAAAAAAATATCAATGGTTAGTTTTAATATAATGTATGTTTTGTTGAATCTACCTTAGAAAGATGTCGCGCCTAATAATATCATCATAATTTATTCATATTTTTACTCTTATAATCACTTATATATAATATATCTACGCATTTATGCATATATAATTTCATGTTCATATGATTTAGTATTTATTATATTTTTGACTATATTACAGGATGGCACCCGAGGTTATGGAGCAATTACATGGTTATGATTTCAAGTAAGTAAGTGCATATTAAACTTTTAGACACTTCTATTTCTGGAAGTAAGTTACACACTAACTTTTAAACAAATTAAAAAAACTCTAACCATAGAGTTAGTACTTCATTTAAAATTTAATGTCCATAAAAAAATATTTTTGACATTATATTACTAAGTTTATCCTTTTATATTTTTATTTAGACTTATATTTATGTTTGCTCATTTATATTTCATAGAGCTGATATATGGTCATTTGGTATAACGGCATTAGAACTTGCACATGGACATGCTCCTTTCTCTAAATTCCCACCAATGAAGGTGCTTTTTCCAAAATTTTGATAATCACATATCAATTAATTCAATATTTGCTTCTAATTCAAGTAATTATTGTTTTCTACTGGTTATTTTAGACCAAGAGTTTTTGTACAGGTTTTACTCATGACCTTACAAAATGCGCCCCCTAGTCTTGACTATGAAAGAGATAAGAAATTCTCCAAGGTATGTTCAACATATACTATCAATAAGCTTACTTACTTGTTTATTTAACATAAGTTGTTGCTCCCCAGTCTTTTAAGCAGATGATTGCGAGCTGCTTAGTTAAAGATCCCTTAAAGAGACCTTCATCAAAAAAATTGATAAGGCACCCTTTCTTCAAGCAAGCTCGGTCAAATGATTATATAGTACGAACACTATTAGAAGGACTTCCATCTCTAGGGGATCGAATCAAGGCACTTAAGGTTTGATTTATCATCATAATAAAAAGTTAATATAATATATTTGTTTAAGAGATTATCATTTTCTAAAAAGTAATAATATTATAGTTTGTTGATATGCTTCCACATTTTGGAATAACCCACTGGATAATATTATTATGAGGGATTGTTTGTTTAAAAATTTGGGAACCTCCCTATCCTTGCATGAAATATATATTTTTTTTCTTAAATTACAATCATACAATCTCTAGTTCTATATTTTAGGCGATATTGATTGTCAAATGAATTATATTGATATGGTAGGACATTATATAATAACAAACACTAACGATATTATTTTAATTGCCTCAAAAAAAATGTTATTTTAGCTGAGATATGTACTTCTAACATTTCAACTAATATATAAATATATATATATATATATATATATATATATATATATATATATATATAGAAAAAGGAAGAAGACATGCTTGCACAAAAGAAAATGCCGGATGGAGAGAAGGAAGAGCTTTCGCAGGTTTGTTTTAACTTCCTAAAATAGAATATTAACTATTTATGTTTTGTATCTTAGTTCACGAAATAAGTTTATCCTATTATGTTACAATGCATGATTATATCCATATTAACCATCTTACCCTCTTATCCACCCTTATTAGAAATCATCTCCACGTTTTGTACAAATAAATTTTATATGTTAAATATTTTTTTTCGATGTAAAGTGCAAATATTTTATTTGTCGCATCGTACCAATTTGAATACTAACATTCTTTCGAATAATTAATTGTATACATTTTCTTAATTTTTAAGGAAAAGTTCAAAAAAATAATCCCAAATTTGCTAAAATAATCATAAAATTTAAATTATCTCATTATAATCTCAAAATTTAAATTAGTCCCAAAAATAAAAATGTTAATTTTTGACTAAAATACTTCACTTGTTATCGTAATAGATTATTTTCTAGAACATTTACAGCGCAAAAGTATGAACATTTGGTGCTAACTTATTAAAGGGAATAAATAATTCAAGAGAAAAAAAAAAGTATGCACAAGTTAAGGAAAAATAATTATTTATTAAAGGAAATAAATAATTGTCAAAAACTAAGATAAGAAAAGTGGCAACATGCGAAAATGAGGACCACTCCAAACCTCCAACCAAGTTGTATGCACAAGTTACTTGTCAAACCACTACTCTCAATATGATCGGAAATATCATATGGTTCACCATAGATATTTGAAAACATTTACGATCAGCATCAATAATACGAGTGCTTACGATATAACAAGTGTATGCAATATGAAATCCAATCATGATATGCACATATGAAATATGATAACACAAGTGTCCTCCAATCTTCACACCTCTAAAAAAACCCGGTAACGATATCACAACAGCGCCAACAACAGCCGGACCGTAGTCCATAAAAAGACACTAGGGACACGCCCACAGTGCCGAGCCCGGGGACTAACTGGATCCCTCCTAGACATCGTGATACCATACGAGTTCCTCCATACTCAAGTCATAAACGTGCACGTCCCCAAGATGCGACCCAAGCGTATGTAAGACGGTCTCCCGATCCATCTTACGTCTCCACAACAACCCAACACAAGCACACCAATAATCCACTAACAACCTCCTCTAACATTCATAAGTAACCAATGTACACAATAAACCAATATATGACATGAATACACATTTTCATCATTAAATCAACTTACTAATCCAAAATTCTTCCTTTTCATTTTATAATGAAATTCAAATAAGGATGTGAAGTTAACACCACTTACCCAACTATATAACATGGTGAATTTTCAATACTAGTATTCATCATGTAATACTCCACTGAACTGGAAACGTTATTCGAGTGGGGTACCTCGTTGAAGAGGTCCACTGGCAGGCCTAAAATATGACTAGTGCTTAAAAGGATTGAAGGTACTACTCATATTAACAAAGTGAACTTTCTTTTCTAGTTATCCATGCAAAAGAACTCCACGGTTAAGCGTGCTTGGCTGGGAGTAGTCTTAGGATGGGTGACCTCCTGGGAAGGTTCTAGGGATACGCATGAGTGAGAACAAAATGCGCTGGAAAGGACTCGTGTTGATCTGTGGGCCATGTACAAAGCCTGGCGATCTACTGTGAGTGACCGGTCACGACCCTAGGCTTGGGTCGGGGTGTTATACAACCTACATTAATTTCCTAATTAATCATGTTGTAATGCAATTATGACATGTATTATAGAATTCATGACAATTAACACAAATGTAAACAACCATATTACTAAGATCGAGTAGGTAAACCCTACCTCTTGCAAATATTTAAGCACCAAACACACACACTAGAAGGGCTCCTCTAAGAAGTCTCCTCCTAGATGTAATTAGTGAAATAACTATCACAAATACATTCTGCAACATTAAGAATACTAATTAACCCTTAATTAACCAAAACCCTAATTAAATTCCCATAATACAACTCTCCCAAAATCTTGGATTTACAAACAAAATAAATAAAGGAAAAAGGGTAACTAATAACTTACAAATGTAAAGAAATGAAAAAGGTTGAAACTTGAACACCAAATCTTCAAGATAAGATAAGGTTTCCAAAGGATAAGGTTATTGGGAAATTTTGAGAGGATTTTGAAAGGTAGAGAAGAAGTTTGGAAATGTTTAAGGTTGTATAACGAAGGGGAAATCTGATAAAGAGGGTATTTATATCAAAGCCTAACTTAGAGAACCCAACACTAAAAAACAGCGCTTGCGCCCGTACACTCGGTCGAGTGCACCAGCCACTCGTCCGATTGACTTGCAACCAGGAGCTGGTCAACTCCCCAAAGGGAACTCGATCATTATACTTGGTCGAGTAGAGTGCCACTCGGTCGAAAAATCTGCTGTACTCGGCCGAGTGCACTACTAGAAAATACGGGGTATTACAATAATGTAATCTTAAAATTGTCTTAGAAAGTAGGTGTGTGCATATTCTCTATTTATAATCATATGCTCCTCATATAATATCTTTATTCCACATCGTACTAAATGATAATTATCAATTATACATAAGCTTTTTATCCAAAAAATAATGACTAAATTCATGTCAATAAGAAGCAAAAAAAAAAAATCACTAATAATGAAATGTTAATTTTTTTTATCCGTCTTTGAATTTAAATTGTATAAGAAAATTTACCTTATAAAATTATACACGATATGCATTGTTCAAGAAAATTACATTCTACGGAGTTCATAGATATAAGATTTGATATTTTATCAATATATCATGTAGCATTATTCTTGTCTTACTTCGGCATGATAATTATATTATTAGGTAATATGGTATTTTGTCTTACTAAATATGATGATTTTTATCTTTTTTCATGAAAAATATATCTTTGTTATATCCTCACATGGAGGAAAAAATAGATATTTTGTTTACAAAAGAGACTAACCACTAGACAATTTTCTTCTAAAAAAATCAAACAAAGCCTATCTATTTAGAGCCAACATCATTCCTTTGTACTCATAATGTTTAGAATGAATGAAAATTTGAATACCAACTTGTTTAATCTTCCTGATGAGAAGACCAGATTGAATGCTCCTACAAATAAAAATTTTAATATTTCGTTCAGTCCAAAGAGAGTAGACTGCAGCTGTCAAAGTGCTTTTTAGGGAACTGATTTTGCAATGCTTCCTATGTTTCCTACTAAGAATCTAATTTTGTTCATTATAATTATCATAACCCTGTGAGTTGATACCAATATTGTGTAACAAAACCTTCCAAATTTTTGAGAATAAGAGCAATTAAAGAAAAAATGATGTTTAGTTTCAGTATTCTTATTACCACAGAGATAACATCTATTCACGAAGTGGACATCTCTGTTGATTATGTTATCAATGGTAGTTAGCTTTGCTTGGGCTGTCATAGTAGCAATAACTCTATGGCTCGAATTTATAGTAGAATTATAAAAACTTTAGTCCATCTGACAGTAAGATGATATCTTCTTATGCGATCATAGGCTTTGGAAACCTGAAATTTACCCCCTAAATACATTGTGTCACAACATTTCTAGCAGCAAGAATGTTACCATGACTCTTGATCCACCTGTCCCTTACCTTTAAGATGCTCTTAAGATTATCAGAGTAGGTGTCCTTGATTTTTACCTCCCAACATTTTTCCCTTTGAAGTTTATAAGCATGATCCCTGGATAACCAAATCCCTTGCAGCGGCATTCAATTTTCAAATTTTACCTATATTGCAATGATTGGAGGCCTTTTTAACATTGGTTTAAAATTAATTTTCTTCTCTCTCTTACTTTTTACCCATAATCCATTATTGTGAAGTATACCAACAATTTAATCAAATATTTTAAACTCCTCTTTTATAAATGTTACTCCTTAGTCCTAATCATTTATTCACATGTATCATTTTAGTGTATCTCATTCTTGTTTTTACCTTTCTAGATTGGAAAGGTTTTTCAGTTTGTAAAATGATTACTCAAATGACTAATGTCTACTTGCCATCCATTAACTACGACAACAACAATTGGTCCCCACCTCCTTCCTCGTTCTTTATACCAAAAATAATGGTAAACAAATGATTGAGACGAAGCACGTACTTTTCAAACTACCAACATCTAATTTCATTTTTGTCTAACACTCCCTTATATGTCATTTTTTATGTTCAAAGCTTACAATTTCCTTTTTCCGGTGACTTATGTTAACTTTTCAGTCATTTACAGGAGAAAACTTTTTCTCTGAACTTATCCCCTTTCTCTCTCTCTCTCTCTCTATCTCTCTCTCTCTCTCTTTATCCCCCGCTCTCTCTCTCTCTCTCACCCCCCTCTCTAAGTTTCATAATTCAAAGAAAACTCACCTCCCCCCTCCCTCCCTCCTTCCCTCCCCCTTTTCCTTCCTTCATTTAATCTCATAATTCAGTGAAAACTCATCATATCCACTAAAAGCTCTTCTGCTAAAGTGTCCTTATTGGAAGAGGTTTATGCTCAATGTTTGTAGCATTGGAAACTTCATAAGTCGAAAAAATTCGGGGAAATAATTTTTGGGATGCAAATTATATATTCCGGAAACCCAAATACCTTGGTTCATTTGTTCATTTATATTGATGAAAGTAGCATAAATTGGCATAAGAAGCACTTCTTACATAACACAACCACATGTCTTTTACATTAAATTCACAACAAACCTTCCTTCCTTTATGTCCACCTCATACTCTATCAATTATGATTATATAGAAAAGCACTCTTTGGCTATAAGTTGAAGTCGCTTTCTTTCATTAATCAAATACAATTGAAACTTGTTCATTAACAATTAAAGAATCCATAACATCATAAGCTTGTTTATTAGTAATCAATACACACAATTATAAATTCATAGAAGAAATAATAATAAACAAATAAATAAAACATACCCAAATAAAGAGTTCATTATGCGTTTCATTTTGTGCTTTATTGAGGGGTTTAATTTTTGGATTTGATTTAATGATTGATTATAGTGAGAAAGAGTACCCAGAATTATAGTGAAAGAGCTTATGAGGAATAAAATACAAGTTAACATGTGAGAATGACTGAAAAGTTAGCATAGTCACCTAAAACAGGGATTCGTAAGCTTTGGACACATACAAATTGGTGTGTGTAGAGAGAGAGAGATAGAGAGAGAGAGAGAGTCCACCTTTTTTTGCTAAGCCCATTAGTTCTTATCTAAACATTTAGTTGAAGGGAATGGAGGCCAGATTAAAACAAAATAAATGGTTGAGATTAAAACAAATCAAATAAATTTTCCTTCCCTCCCACCCATTTCTGTTTTCTCTATTTCCATTTACCACTACCACCACCCTGACTGCCACCACCAACAACATTGTCGCCACAACTAAAAGTCGACTCCTGCTCCCTAACTCACAACGTTGGCCGACAACACACCAAAACCACCCCTACTATCAACCACACACCAACACCAATACCACCTGACACCCACGACCTCCATTTCGCACGTCCTAACACCCAATCGCCACGACCACAGGCAGCGCCAACAAGGGGTAGCCAAGAAAGGAGAGAGAAAAGGGTAGGAGGGAGATATCAAGGTCGACGGAGATAGTTTGAGGTCGACAGTAAGATCGAAGAAGGGAGAAAGGAGAGAGGAATGATAAAGTAAGGTCGATGGAGGGAGAAGGGTGGACGACCACGATAGGTGGCGCTTCGACGAGCATGTTGGTGGTTGAAAGAGGTCGGGGGTGTGGGTGGTGTTGGTGTGTGCAACGGTAATAGTCGTGGGGATTGGTGGTTTGGCGGAAGAAGAAAGGCGAGCAAGAAAAGAGAAAGAAGAGAGAAAGGAGAACGGTGGCTAGTGGTGGTGTAGGTGGTTGACGGCGATGATGTGGTGGTTGTGGGTAGTTGCGGGAATTAAATATTAAAAAAAAAAAGTTTACAAAATAGCAATTATAAAAGGGAGTGTTTAACAAAAAGAAAAACTCACTATATTATGCTAACTAAAAGAAATATAAAAAAATAATTAAACATCCTCATTGAAATTAGAAACTAATAATTAATCCTAATTTAGGCCAACAATCCTTTTATATGACATTGTTAGCCATAAATGCAGTACATCGTCTTGGCATTTGCATACTCTTCGTAAAATATCACGACCTAAATTACAGTTAGTGATTGTCCTATAAAATCATGCTATATAAAAAAAACATGCTCAATAAAATAGGTTGACTCAGTAAACGGAATGAAAATTGAGATAAACTAAGAGTAGGGTCTAACTTGATTTAGGAAAGTCATAGTAGTATGGATAAGATAGACTATGAGGTTGAGAGAGGTGAATGATATATGGACTTACATCTAGTTGGGTATCTCATATTGCGTATTATAAAATATGTGGTTATTAAAATTACTCCCTAGAATCCGGTCAATTGGTCTGGGCATACATTTTAAGAAATGTAGAAAAAGTAGGGGTATTTTTGGAATCTCACAAGTGGGTGTAGTAAACCTTTAATGTAAAAGTAAGGGAATGTATTTTAAATAAGGGGAGCATATGGGGAGTGTTTGGTCATTTTTTTTCCAAAAAATGAATGAATAGTTTGGTATGGATCATCTAAATAAGGGAAGTGTACCCTTTGGTCTAGATTGGAGGAAAAAGTATTTATTAAGATATTCGCAATAATACTTGAAAACTACATAATACTCCCACAAAACTTTTTTGAATCTAAAACATTTTCTTATAAAATTCAAATACAATTTTCGAATTGCTAAATAATATTATACTTTGTTTTTTTTATTATGTCCAGTATTTCCCATCTCAACAAAAAAAAAAATTATATTATTACTGTTATTGCTATTATAAATTTTGTTACTCTTTAATAATTCTTAACTTTATTACTTAGTTTGGATAATTTGTGATGATTTATAATTGAATCAACTTTTCTTATTATGTTTGTAGAATGAATATAAAAGAGGAATAAGTGGGTGGAATTTCAACTTAGAAGATTTGAAAGCTCAAGCATCACTGGTACACTGTTATATTTATACTAAATAATATTTTATTTCTAAAAGCCTTATTTAACTTGTTTTTTATATGTGTAATTTTGTAGATTCAAGAAGATGAGCTGTTTGATAAAGACCAAGGAGTTGGGATAGACGGCCAATTAGAATACCAATTTTCTAATGTTTGTCAATATTCACAAGCTTCATTCATTTTATATTTCCTCCTTCATGATATTGTGAATTAATATGTTAATTTTATTTTGATTTCATATTTTGATAGGAGGAAAATGATCATATATACGGCGCTTCATTCAATTCCCTTACATCCATGGATTCATCAAACAAATCTTCAAAGTAAAATATTACTCTTGAATTTTGATAAAATGTTTAATTGACTTTATAATTTTATAATAAATTGAATTATATTATGTATCATACTATAGATATTTATTGGGTTCTTTGATAATTTCAATTGATATTGTTTCAGAAATCTGTATGATAAATTAGAGGATGATCTTAGTGGTGCTAGTTCAAATATTGAGAAATCTACATCTCAATGTTGTTCTCCACGTCAAGTTGACAATGGTGAAAAAAATGAAGATGCGACATCGGACAAGGAAGCTACTGGAAAAGTGGCAGATAGTTCCACATTGCCATTACATCATAGAAGGGCAACATCATCAACATGTGCATATACGTTAGAAATTCCAACTATGAGATCAGAAAGGTATGATTTCAAAACCCTTTTTAAAACTTATTAATTATAAATAACGTTTTTTTATGTAATAAATCACGATTGTCATCATAAATTTCTTTTAAGGCTTAATAAAACAGAGTGAAACTGCATATTTTCAAAAATAATCCAAATAGAGTCTAAAGAGATTAAAGGATAAGAATGTTAACTAAACAATCAGTGGTTTTAGTTAATATAAGAAAATTTAGCAAGCAGAATACCTTGCATTTGTCTTCATCCACACACACATACACACACAGAGTTGAGATATGGTGAATCCCTTTAAATATTTGAGCCTTCGAGTCCCGATAGAATAACACAGTTATTCAATACAATTACATGAGTTCTTCAATCAAATAGCTGGGAAAAAAACTCCAAAAAAACTTGCGACTTCAGATGGTCATCTGCCCCCATCCACTGTACCGGTTGGTCATCCTTTCTCCCATGAGTTTTTCAAATCGAGTTAGTTGCATTGTAAAACACTCCAATATCCTTAACATGATTTTTGAATTGAAACGTTAATGAATAATACCATAGATTATTGTTGTATAAACTTTATTGTACTTAACATGACACAAAACATGTTACATGTTATATGGTTAGGCTTCAATTTTACGTTTTTTTAGTTTATAAAAATTTCATCACTAAATTTTATAATTTGTAATTGTCATTATTCACATAGTTAAATATGTTGGAATGATCAAGCTATGAAACAAAATTAAATTTATTTTACTTGCTAATTGATTTGACAAATATAGCTTTAAATCACCAAAGCAACTAGAAAATACATCTATCAACGATGTTGCAATAAGTACAAGTGGATTAGAAGAACCAGTGTCTGAGCCAACTCCTAGAACAACAAGAGCTTCACCAGGTTTGCACTTAAATTTATTTTATTAGTTACGTGTTTTAATCTTATAATAATCATAGTTACAGAAAATGTTTTATATATGATGCGGATTAAAACAGCGGAATAACACAAACAAAGATATTTGCCGTAACTAGACCTATAGCTACGTCAATGGTGATTGTATTCAAGACCTATTGAATACGAATCAGGTTAAAGTTTGAAAACGCGTCAAACAATAACAAGGGGTGAATCGAACGCGTCAATTCAAAGAAACAATCGAACGTTAATAAAACGATACAATTGAAACAATTTCGGGTTTTTACTTAATTCATTCTCTGCCCCCCAACATACAAATACTCAGAGGCTTATATATAGCCAACTTGAGACTAGTTTGAACAACCCAAAGGCAACGAAAAGTTGCTCATAAATTAGCTAATTAAGGTTAGGACTTAAGCTAAATTAAGACTCCTTATTGTAGTAATTAAAACAGAGAAATTGAAGAGATAACATAAAGACTCCCTTTATTGGATAACAAAGTTGTGGATAAATTGCCACACATTAAGCTAACGGTCCACTGCAAGTTATTAAGCTCACATTAGTATTTTACGAGCATGACTTTCGTACCATCCAATGAAGCTCACACGTTCAATGAAAGCTCGAAATACATTTAATTATTCTCGAAAATAATTAAACTGATTTCCGACTTTCAATGAACTCGTTCCTTCATTGACCCACATCCCAACTCGTATCAATATACTATTTCCTATTCCTTGGGATCATATACCATTTAATTTCACACTATTATTAAGACAAGTAAGTCATGTATGGTACCAAATTGAGCTTAGTTATATGTCCATGGCACACACTCCAGACCAGATCATCAGTCCTCAATTCCTCACATCAAAGCGCCAAATCCATACCCCAACATCATTCCACCCACATCACCACTACCTCAAGTAGCCCAATTATAAGACACCACAAAGTCTATCGACTCCACCATCCCACCTAGGGGTGATAACGACTCGAGTGTGTTCATGAAACAAAACCCGATCTCGAGCACACCTGAACTTCAAAATCAACCTCAATATCAAATTTGCGTGCTTAAACCCGAGCTCGAGCTTATATATATTATTCTTAAATTTTCATTTTTTTTCGTTTTGATACTTTATAAAAAAAGGGGATTCGAAGGTGATATGTTTAAGTATTGGGCTAATCAATTACAACATTTGGTAAATTTTTTTTTTTGGTGTAAACCATCCGGTTTAATCCGGATTTGAGCCGGGTAGGGCCACTAGGGCGGTAAAGCTCTGCCTCATGAGTTTCAACACTGCTGCGTTCTCAGGGATTACAACATTTGGTATGACAATACAAAAATATAATCATGATAAAATAGTTTCATAAAATAAGAGCAAAATTTTATCCAATTACATAAGTTGAGTCGCTCGCGAGTTTTTCGAGACGAGCTCGGCTCAGCTTGTTAAGTTATCAAGCCGAGTTGGCATGAGCCGAGCTTTTATTAAACATGGACTGAACCAAACTCGAGCTGTTCTCGAGCTATCTCATCTCATTATCACCCATAATCTCACCTACTTGCATGTACTACCTCGCTTATACCACAACGCCACCCTACCGCCATTACTCCGGCCACCTAAAATGCAATCATGCTCAATTTGTAGTGCGAAAAAGAGCGTAGAGGAGTATTCCCTGACACTGCCGTTTTTTCCACTGTTTAGGGTTCCAAGAAGAGAGAAATATGACCAATGAGGAATTTATAACGCCTTCCCCTCCGACAGTGAATAAATTGAGGTTTTGTGGAGACATTAGGAAAAAAAACAAAAACACGTGATTTTGAGGGTTAGGCTCGTTTTGGGTGGTTGGTGGTGCGTTTTTTAGGTGGTCGATTTACAGGTGGTTGTGGTGGTGGTTATAGTGATAGTTGACGGGAATTGTGTTGTACTATAACTAATGGAGTATGATGGTGAGGTTCAGGGAGGACTTTAAGTTATATGGAGGTATGAAAGAGGGGTGAGAGGTAACTTGATTGTAGATAGGTTATTTCTTAGGTTATTTTTTCCTCAATTTATGGACTACACAACCAGTTGTATAAGTTGTACGGTGTAGAATCTGAGTTTTATAATAAAGTATTTGAGCTTTATGTTAAAGAATATGAGTTTTATTAGAAAGTATCTGATCTCATCCATTTACACATTAAAAATATGAACTTTGCATTAGCTCAGAAAAAATACATATAAGCTCGGATTCTTATACCTTGGTTGTACAATGCTTATATACAACTGGATGTATAATCCTATTTGTGATTTTTCCTTTTTAAAGGAATGCAATGAATTTAGGGTATGGATTGAAAGTGGAAAGATATATCAATGCCTAAAATGAGAGGGAATACTATTTTTCCGAAATGAAATGAAATTGTTTTATTTATTGATTCTGTTTTATGCTAAGTTTTTAGCTCAAGTAATTTTTTTTATGTCCAAACTGATTCATATCATATACGCTAGCTAATAGTGAAGATATGGAAGCAAAGGTAGCAGTTATTCAACAAAAAGGGCGGTTTAAAGTTACTTCAGAAAATGTGGATTTAGAAAAGGTGAATGCATAGAACAATATACATGTTTCCTTTCATTTGATTGTATACATATTTCTAAATATGAATGAGAAATTTTGGAAAATGTATACAACTAAATGGAATATAGGAAGTAATATTAAGGTTATCTCATTTACAAACATACTTGACTTCTAATTTTTTTTGTTTATGTTTTTTGTTTTGTGTTTTAGACAGCTTCATCACATGCAACACTTCCAAAGAGTCAAAGTTTACAAGTAAGAAACATAGGATTTCATATTAAATATGTTTTAGTTAATATTTTATTTTTATTTATTATGGTTTATTTTAAAGTTTTCCTCACAATCTAAAAATTTGATAATTTCCAAATTCACATATTGTTTTTTGTTCACATAAATTTATTAACTAATAAGTATACTTATATGTTAATATTATCCGTAAGATAAGTGATCTTAAAGTTATTGACAGATAACTAAAACTCAACGGACTACTATACATGTTAGGATTTATTCGAATAATCTTTATTGTACTAAGAGCAACACTAGTTACATTTAAATAAAAAAAGAGTAATCCATTTGAATCTAAATTACAAAATAAAATGTGACATCAATTGAAGTATGAAGATACATGGAAAGAATCTTATCTAGAACCGTTAGTGGACCATATGTATAACATTAAATACCATAGTTTCAAGGCATATATATAAAGGAAGATTGTTGAAATATTTTTTTGCTTAAAATTTATCTTTTATTTGATAACAAATTTATATTCGAGAATTCGCATAATACTCTTGAAATACAACTCTTGAACTATGTCATCCATAAACTTTAATAATCTTTCTAAGATCCACTGGTGATTTGTTTTAACATAGACACCTAGATATCTTATTGTTTTATCAAGTAACCTTCAATCTAATACTTTCAAATAAAGTTATCCTCTGAATGTTATTCTTGGAACCATGTTATACGTCTCTTCATTTTAATTAACCATTTATTTAAAGTTGACTCTTGAGTATTTCTTAGGATAATATAAGTTGAATTCTATGACTACTTCTTGGCTAACATGAAATTCTTCAATAAAAATCCCTACAAACTTATTTTAACTCACAACAGTCTTTAAAAAGGAATAAAATGATGCTATTAAACATCTAGTAAAAGATAATTTAATTTATCAATTTCAAGTGTTCAACCTATGATAAAAACTAGACTGTTCAACCCTGACGATTTTGAATAATTTTATTCACCTAAGGTTCGCATTGACATCTTGTTAACTTTTAAATTAGAGAGTTCCAAAATATTTGAAAGACCGACATGTATCACAATCTCCAAAAGTAAAGTGAACTTCTTAATCCATTCTTCACATCTCCATTACTCACTCCAAAGAAAGATAATTAATGATCATCAAGTTCATGTGTAGGTCAACGTAAAAACGATATTTGTTAAGAACGTAAATAAGACATTATACAGAGACTACGTCACCTTATGAAAAGATAAGTCATTTACAAATGAAAGTGATGATTATTTTAACCATGAACATCTAAGAAGATGCATATTCCTAATGCTTCTTATGCCATCGTTGACCATCGAAGAGAGAACATTCATAACAACACAAATCAATTTAATGTGACAGAGAATCTAATATCTTACTTTATTCCTTTTTCTTCCTTGAAGATCTACAGATGGTAGAAATGCATTTAACTACTCAATCGGTTAAAAGCTTTGAAAACTAGACTTAGTCAAAGATCTAAGCGCAAAGTTTCAAATAAAGAACTCAAATATCTTCCTCCTGTGAACCTTAATTTTGATATGGTGATACATGTAAGATCGCATAATACTTCACCAGACATTAAGGAAATAATTGTGTAATGGTCCTAACCTGAATGAGGATAAATTAGTAATATTACTCAATAATAGTTGTGTTCTATTCCCTTCATTCCATTTTTATTGTCCTATTTCCCTCAAAATTTACCCCAAAATAATTGTTACCTTCCTAAATTGAGGAAGTATTAACTCGACAAATCACTAATCCATTCAATTTTATTAATTTTTCATTTATACCTTTTTGTTATTGAGTTTTCTCATCTATAACCGTTCTTTATGTTAGACCTCGTTTGGTTGCCCTTTCAATTCATGGGAAAATTAAAATCCCATGAATTGGAAAAAGGGAGGATGTTTGGTTGCCAATTTTTTGGCAAAATGTAGGCATTCAATTCTCCTAGGAATTTTGAATGCCTACATAATGGTGGAATTGAACTACCTAGCCCCTCCTAGGTAGTTCACAACTCCTGTGGAACTCCCACATGCGCAACCAAACGACTTTCCCGAATTCATGTGAATTTGTATACAGGAAAACAATTCACGTGAATTGAAAATTCCGGTGTTAGTTGAATTACTTGATGAATCAAACGAGGCCTTAATGTAAACTCTACCCTTTAGTTTTTTTTTTTTTTAAAAAAAAAACATTCTCATATATACCCATTTTTTTAGAAAATAATTTCACCAACAGTGACCTTTTTCCTTGAGTTTGGAAACCGGCCATTTTTAGGAAAAAAAATAACGATCTCGTAAAGAGGATCAATTTGAGAAAAGGCAAAGCTATCGGAATATGTAAGCAAGAGTTGCAGTTTGCTAAAGGTCTTTTCGGTTTCGCATTTTTGGCTGCGTTGTTTTCAAGTTATTTGGGATAACATTCAGTTTCCAATAATAAACATTTGGGTCAACTTTAATACGTTTTAGTCAATTTGGATTTCGTGTCAGATTTGGGTCCTCAATTCGGGTGCGTGTCAGGTTGGGGAGGGTTATTCGGGTCGGGCCAGTTTTGTCAGGTCTATCCAAGAGTGACAGAGGAGCAAATTTAATACAACTCCTACCCAAAACTGCCAAAATTGTAGTCATTCTTTGCTGACATAATGGTCGAATTTATACAGTTATAACTTAAAGTTTAAACAACATTTTCAAATGTTTCATTTAGGATACGATAGTTTATTTTGTTAGGTTTCCTTGCAATATGTCACACACCCAAAACATACAATCATTACAAGTTACTCTAGACATATCCCTAATTTGTAACTTTATAATGTAATTTGATGCCTAAATTGATTACTATCACAATTCACATAAATCAGTTGTGACATATTTTTCTATAATGTTGATATTTTGAAGAGGAAGAGATTTTCTACATGGCCCGGTGAACCAAAGTTTATTCAAATCATACATGGTATTCTTGTTATTTTTTTTATATCATTTCACGTAACCTTGTAATACATTAAATAAAAATGGCCTGACCCTAAACTTGTTTCTGTTAAATATCTTTGATAAGTTAATGGCTGAGCTGATCACAAAAGTGTGATTTGGACCAAAGTTGGCTGGTGTGAGTGGTAAGGGCTCTCATCTCTTAAACAAGTGGTCAAGGGTTCGATTCTTGACTCTTACGAATGAAAAGGCCAAACTTGGGAGGGGTCAACCCATTAAATTGCCTTCAGTACCCCGAAGGAGATTGCCCCAGCTGTCAGTAGGGGATACTCCTGGTCAACACCAAAAAAAAAAAAAAAACAAAAGTGTGATTTGGAAAAAAAAAACATTATCTTCTATTCTTCATCTTTCATATTACGCGATTTACCATAAACTTTAACAAGTTCGTTCCTCTATCAATTAAGGCTGTAAACAACCTGATGAAGTGAATCTCCCAATCGTTCTCTTTTGCTTCAAAATATCCTTAATTTCTACCTTAAATTTGTTGAGCTTTCCATAATTTTTACACACTAGTTTTCCGATGATCTTTTTCTTAATATTCATCACTCAAACCTCAATTTCTCTCTTTAGCCACAAAATCTCCCTTAATTTCTCCATGCAAAACCCTAATGTTTTCAACATACTATTTCCCCATCAATTTGAAATTCAAGAAGAGATGATTTTGAGAAAGTATGGTTAGTATGTCGGATTTGAATGAACTTAAGGTCACCAAGTAAAAAATCCTTAAAAGAAATTGTATAAGGAAATTTTCTAGATAGTTATTCCTTTAATGTCAATTTTTATATTATTTGTTTTCTTTGATACTCTTACATAAAAATATTATTGATTCATGCAGGTTATTGCACCAACTTCTATAATGTCATTACCTTCTCCGATAAGCTCTCAATCAACGAATCAAGACATCAAACCTTTGTTCTCCTTACTACAATATTTTCTTCAAACAAATATTACTCAAAGGGTATGTTGTACAACACATTTATCACTCAGACACTTATAATCTCAATCGACGTGTGTTGGCTAATTGTCATATTCTCAACAGGATAATATTTTGAGTATGATGAAACAAATTTCTTTTGGGGATTTTAACGGTAATATAAACAAGATTATATGAGAAAGTAAATTGTTTTAGACTTATATTTATAATCACTCACTATCGGATTTTTTTTCTACAGCTAATCTTTCAACTGATGAAAATTGTACATCAACTACTCCACCTATCACAGAAAAGTCATTGGTAAGTAATTGTCTTTTTTTAGGAAAAAACCCGGTAGGGTATTACTTAAATTATGATAAATCAAAAATTACAGCAGCATTAGCGGTCGATGGCAAGCATTCTGACCGCATAGTCTTACCAATCACTCAAGCCTAACATGAGCAAGTGCATGAGCTACACAATTGTTCTCACGACTTGTACACGACCAAACAACATAAATAAAATCACTACATAAAGCTAGAGTATCATCGATAATTAACGAAAAGCCACTTCGTCCCATTCTCTTCTCCTTTAACCCCTCAATTACCTGCAAACAGTGATATTATAAAGCTACAATATCATCAATATTGTATTGAAAAACCTGTGATATTGTATTTAAATCCTCAATCCTCAAATATTTAGGAGTTCTCACCAAATCTCCCCCCCCCCCTCTCTATCTCTCCGTGTGTGTGCGTTAAAACAAAAGTTGTGGACTAAAATGAAGCTTTTAAAAAAAAGTTCCCCCTTTCTCTCATTCTCTCAGCCGCCCCCTCTCCTTCTCTATCCCACTTTTCTCCTATTTGTTTCTCACAAATCAAAACAAATAGAAACAAAACAAAACTCAAAATAAATCCTCTCATTTGATTCTATCCTCTCATCCTCACAAACACCAGCCACCACCTGCTACCATCCATCTCATCGTCGGACCACCCTAAGCCACAACCACTTCAGCCATTTAATACCATACTCACCAAAAACCACGCGCAACCAGCCACCAGTCACCACCGCCACCACCAATAACAATAATAATAATAATAATAATAATAATAATAATAATAATAATAATAATAATAATAATAACACCTGTAATATTCCACTGAACAGAAGACATTATTCAGGTGGGGTACTCCCTTGAAGAGGTCCACTGATAGACTTAAAATCTGACTAGTGCTTAAAGGGATTGAAAATACTACTCATATCAACAAAGTGCACTTTCTTTCCTAGTTATCCATGTGAAATAACTCAAAAGTTAAGCGTGCTAGGTTGGGAATAGTCTTAGGATGAGTGACCTCCTGGGAAGGTTGCCCGAATGTGCATGAGTGAGGACAAAATGCGCTGTAAAGGACTCGTTTTGATATGTGAGCAATGTACACAGCCTGACGAGCTAGCATGACTAACCACTCCCGACCAGTGGGTTGCGTTGGGGTGTTACCAGTGGCAATAGAGCAACCTTGCGACCGTGTGGTTAACCTTTGGTCAGGGGTGCCCGGGTCAGCTACCTAGCGGGGAGGATTCTGGGGTTGGTTGTGGTCAGATACTGCTTGGCGCAATGAGGACATTACGTTCTTCGACTTGGGGTGTGTAATATTCCACTGAATCGAAGACGTTATTCGGGTGGGGTACCCCCTTGAAGAGGTCCACGTATTCGCTTAAAATATGATTAGTGCTTAAAGGGATTAAAAGTACTACTCATATCAACAAAGTACACTTTCTTTCCTGGTTATCCATGTGAAAGAACTCCAAAGTTAAGCATGCTTAGCTAGGAGTTGTTTTAGAACGGGTGACCTCCCGGGAAGGTTGCCAAGATGAACATGAGTGAGGACAAAATGCACTTGGAAGTACTCGTGTTGATATCTGGGCATTGTACACAGCCTGACGAGCTATCATGAGTGACCGCTCTCGACCCATGGGTTGGATCGGGGTTTTACAACACCAACCGCATTTCCCACCACCGCCACCATCACCTAAGTACACCCCATCGTCGATCTTCCTATTTCTATTTTCTCACATTTCCTTCTCGTCTCTTTCCCTTCTTCTCCTTCGGCCACCTCTAGTTCCCGCTACCACTCGACGGGCAATCTTTTCACCTCCTATTTTCGTCCACCATGACCACCTGTCCCGGCCTCTTAGATCTGTTTTTTTTTGTCAAAAACAGTAGATCTAACACTCGCCATTGAAGATGATTTTTTTTGGATCATTTTTTTTTAAGTGATTAATGTTTGGATCTATGTATTTTTTAAGATCTCCCATTTAGATCTGAATTTTTTAAGATTAAACTCGCCATTGAATAAGAAGGATAAAGGCGGTTGGTGGGTGACTGGTGTGGTGGTTGCGTTGGCGAGTGTGGTAATGGTGGCAATGGTGATGAGGTGGTGGCGTGGGTGTGGGTCGTTAGTGGTGGAAGGTGGTAGTATTTATCAGTGGTCGGACTAAAGTTAAACTTATAATGGACTAAAGTTGCACTTATAAAGACTAAAGTTACGTAAACATGTTTTAAAATTAAATAAATTCAAATTAAAATATTAAAAAACACATTGTAGTAAAAAAGTTATACACGTAAAAGTTTGAAGTTACACTTGTAAAAGACTAAAGTTACAACTGTATACACTAATACGTTATAAACTTGTCTTAAAAATATAAAAATTCAAAATAATATGCGTCAAAATCATTTTTTAGTATAAAAATTACACACTTAAAGCATTAAATTTACAAATATATCATCGAAACACTAAAGTGATTGTCATAAAGCTTTAAAGTAACAATTAAAATAACTTTTTTTTGTATAAAACACTCGTAAAGCATATTAATGTTACACTCATGAATCATTCAAAGACTAAAGTTACACTCATAAGGCATTAAAGTTACACTAAAAATAATATGTGGCTGGGAGAAGGTCTCATGGACTCAAAATACCATTCATGGTAACATGACACACTTGAGTCAAACATCCAAAATCCGCCACTTATCATGTGAATGAGACATAAACAAATCATCCTAGTGATAAAAAAGTGTTAATACGTCATACACAAGTGTTAGGACAAAGGTCTAGTGGTATATTACCAAGGCAAGGCAGGAAAAGAGGTAAGAAACAAACTAAACATGAATCCAATGGCTATTCAAGGTAAACATGACATATGTGGGTGAAGCATTCAAAAACCGTGAAACAAAATGTAAATAAGACTTACTCAAAATGTTGTTTAAATAAGTGTTGACATACCCCTCGTAAGTATTAAAACAAAGGCCAAAATCATACTGAACAAGACAAAGCGAGAAAAGAGGGTCTATAGGTCAACAACGCAAACTTGAGAAGTTGAACGGTCAAGTATGTTATGAGGGTCAATTTTGAACGATCCCCTCCTTGGTGGAAGGAGCTTGGACGGTTGAGTATGTTATGAATGGTCAAGTATGAACGATCCCTTTCTTGTTGGAAGGAACTTCAATGGTCAAGTTTGCTATGAACGATCAAGGGGTAATGTGCGTGACCTACTCTTTGAATCGTAAGAGGGCAAACTAACCCCTTGAGTTGAACTTACATGAATCTCATGTCTAGAACTAGACTTATAATCATTTAAAGTTGACCCTTTATGAAGACGGTGTTATTTCCTTTACCAGTTTTCATTACAACTTTCATATAACTTGTTTAAACATGTTAATGCCCATCTATCCTCACTAATTGCAACATATATACACCCAATAATCGTTTACAAGACTCATGAATGCATTGAAAATAACCAAACATCAAATAATTATAAGAATCGTCAGCAGCACAAAACTACAACTCTACCCAAAATGACTCAAACTTTAAAGTTGGACACAACATCATAAACTAACATGAAACCTCATTACTCAGCATCAAACTAATATATTTGCGACATAAGAAACATGAGATGAGCATAGGTATGATTTAAAGTAATCCCAACACATATTATTCATCTCTTTTCTCCATAACACTCATAAGACCATGGTATTGACATCAATTCTCTAAAACACCATCTAAATCAACATTTACATGATGAATGTAAACTTATGAAACATAAGAGGTACATAAACATATCAAGGAAGACGAAAAACACAAATTCAATACAAAGTTCACAACTTTATCCAAATTCAAAATCAACACATAAAGGTAGTATCTTTTCGTCAATAGTCTTCTAATTTAACATCCAATTAACACCAAAATATGTAATACCAAGTAACCCATCGTTGTTACCTTAAATTGCACTTCTAATCCTCTAAACCCTCTTTAATATGGTAGTAGTCCTTCTCCAGGTCTTTAGGGTCACCTTTAAGCACAAAGACATGATCGATTTGTTAGAATGTCTAACTTGAAAACGATGGGATTTTGAGAAGGTTGAAAAGATGACACTTTCTTACCTTAAAAGATGAAGGATGATAAAAGATGAAGTTTGGTGAGAAAATGGATTGATTTGATGGAGGAATGGAGGAGATATATGAGTTTTAAGTTTTCAAAGAGAGGGGCTTAATAGAGGGTTTTGTGAGGAAAGAAAATCGAAAATTGAGGTGGAAGGGATGAAGTGAGTTGTGAGGAAATGAGAATAAAGCCTAGAATTATAGCCTAACATGTCTTAGTTTGGCCCATGACCCAATTGACTCGGATTCTACTCAAATTTCACGTAAAATTCGATTTTAATCTCTATTTGGGCACTTTCGTAGCGGTTTCTACCCAGCTTTACTAAAAACGCGATTTTAATAAAATAAGGCTAATAAAATAATAAAAATAAACATTTAAATTAATAAATTCAACAATCTCCCCACCTTAAAAAATTTCCGTCCTCGAAACTTGAAAGTAGGAAACAAAAACTTACAAGGACAAAGTCACTTTTTCTAATTCGAGGACCAAAACATTTACAAAGAGTGAAATCTCAAAATTGAAACCTTTCCAAAAAAGATTTAAAGAAGTTTTCAGATGTACAATTACTCGTCAAGAGAACGAAAGAGTTGTTGTTGTGCATACAAAAACGCTGTCAATCCAAATCAATGACAAAGCAAAACTCAAAATTTTTTGCCGATAAGTGTACAATCAGTTATTAGACGTCTCAAATAACGAATTCTAGCATCAAATCAAACACGAAAGCCAAAGTAAACATGAGAAATCCAGTTTCAAACTTCTATAAAAATTATAAGTTTGCAAACATAAAATAATTTTTTTTGAAATTTTCTGAAGGTATAGACTTAAAATATCAAAAAATTGCACAAAAGAAAAACTACTCGTGTAAGCCAATCATAAATCATGGTAACTGAATAAACACACAACGAACAAAGGGAAATAATTCGAAATTATAAGGGGTACAATGTCACGATAAAGTCGATAAAGAGGTTAACTGTAACACCCCTATCTCCCAAGGAGCCTTAACAAGACCTTGCCTAGGCAATAAAGGGCGCTACCATCTCGGTTTCCCGAGGTAAGTATATCAAATAGAACATCCAAGAACATTTAATAATTCCTTTACATCTTACAGCGGTACAAAAGATACTACTCAGCTATACAAAATAAGAAAAGTACAATTAGTGACACTACTCTCGCCTAACGATCAGTTCTATGTCATGCGACCTTCCAACCCCGCAACTACACCAAGACAGCATCCACACTAAATCTGAAAGTCACACTACTCACCATCACCGAATGGATTACCACAATTTGAAAACAATAAACGGGGTTAGTCAACTAAATAATTGACACAAGCTGTAGGAAACCATACAAGATAAATAATAATAATCAAACAATCCTCCAACTACAAGTATAATCAGTAAACGACTACACACCAAAGTGTGTAATCCTGCCAGATTACCCATCGCAATAGGTAATCCACACCGCCAGTGGGGACCACAACCTTACCACCAAAATCTCCGCTCATCACAACAAGCGAACCCAGATCGTTAATGTGTACATTCACCTTGTGACGGGAGCCACAAGAGGCGAACATGGGATTGAAACCGTCTCCCGAAAATGGTTCCACAACAACATCCAATAACCAACACAATAATCTCAATCATAATAATATTACAACAATAAACCATCACAATCTATCTTATGCCAATTACACAGTCAACTGAGTAGGAAAACCTTACCTCTAACGATTCTCAAGCAAGCATCGAACACCACACATATGCACACGAAAGACCGCCATCGACACCTAAAACAACAATATGACCTTATCACAAACAACCATAACCCTAGCCAAAGCCACATATGGTGAGGATTACTTACCTTATGCGATAGACTGATGACTAGATCGTATCCGACTTGCACGTCCGCTCCCATGGTGGTCTCGTAGGTGAAGGCTCAATAGGTGGTAGGGTGGAAAGAGAAAGAGAGAAGGTCTGATTTTGGTTTTGCGAAAAAGAAAAGAAATGAAAATGATTTTGGGTTACGACTTCCGCGTAACATTATATTACGCTGCCACTAATGCACTCGGTCGAGTACCAGCACACTCGGTCAAGTGTCACCCACACTCGGCTGAGTGACCCTTACTAAGTATAGTTCTTGGTCTTAGATGCAATATAACTCTAAGTCCGTCATTACCAAAGGGTCCAACGCAGTCAAATGTACCTACGGTTAGTCAACGAGTCCCCCATTAGGGTTTGTATTACATTAACGAGCATAGAACCTTACCAACAACCAGATTAATTCCAAAAAAAACTTGTCAAAATGGGTGGGAGCGGAATGAACAATAAACT
>VHZZ01000137.1:147539-178282 GCA_009801015.1 Silene noctiflora
AGAATTGCTCTAAATGCTTCTGRATTAATAAAGATAAGATTCGCTACCTACTTTATTTAGTCTTTACAATAGAGACATAATTAACTATCATTTTAGTTTGGTCTCTTAAGTAGAGACTAAATATATTTTTTGTCTCAACATTAGTCGGTAAATTATATATTTAGCAACTGATTTTTTGTTAGTTGCTAAACTAGTAGCTAGATCATTATTCTCTTGTAGTTAGATCATCATTAGTCGCTAAATTATATATTCAGTCTGTTCCAGCTTTATTTCAATTTATTTTTAGTCCATCTTTTATTTTAACCTTTGTAAATATGTTTGTTGAATTTGTACTCTTCCTATATCAAGTCTTGGCCCTTGGATGTAGGTTTTAATTTATTTGAGTTGTAATTCAGATAAAGGCTTATATAAGGACCTCGTCCCAACTGTAAGAAGACAGATAGTTTTTGAATGAAATTAACCTTGAGACTCCTCTCAACAACTTTCAAGCTTGTGCTTAGTCTGTAGTTTGAATCAGGGCCTGATAATTAACTTATGTTAAGATGTGGTTAATTGATCAATGTTTGTTGGCATAATTAAATCAATTATGTGTCTAGTCTGTGAATTGGTCTGATTGTGTTGTTAAGTCTGAGTTTAAATTCCAAAGTTAATATGAGGTTTTTAAGTCAAAATTTACCAAGTTATTATTTTGAATTTCCTGTGAGAATTCTGTGGAAATTTAGGGTTTTAGCTATATCCACACCTTTATCAGAAATTCCCAAAACCAGTCCTGTCTCAAATCTGTCAGATGTTATCTGCAGGATCTATTAAAATTAGTTAGAGTGCTTTAAAATTCTTGAAACTTTACTTAAAGTCTTCTTATATATCAAACTTAATTATCACAAAGTTTCAGAGATTTTAAGGCTCATTTGGTATTTTAATTAGATTCTAAATTTAAATTGCATTATGTAATATTTCTGCAGAAACCCTGAATATTACATTGCACAAACTAGTCAAGTTTTAACTTAAATGAACTTTGATACTTTTATAGTACGAGTAAGTTCTTGTTACTTTGAGTTTTGATTAGAGCTGATCAAATGGCCTAAGCTAAAAAGCCCCGCCCGATCTAGCCTGCTTTTTTAAATGGTTTGGACATTTATTTTGGCCCAAAAAGTCTATGGGCCGGCCTAAAAGGGACAAACTATTTTAGGGTTGGGTTTGGGCCAAGCGTGTGGCAGCGTGTGGCCCAAGTTTTGGCCCGCTCCGGCTCACTTTAATTAATAGATGTTTTTTTTTCTTATAATGTCGGTGAAAGTAGCGTTAAAGTTAAAAATAACTCTTTACAAACATGAATCATATTTACTAGTACATGATTAATGATTCTAGGCGATGCTTCTCTTTTATTATATTTTTAAAATGGTGTTTACATAACATGAATCATATTTACTAGTACATGATTAATGATTCTAGTGTGGCGGTACTTCTCTTTTATTATTATTTTGTAGTATAATTATATACACTTCATTATATTTTACACGATTTTAAAAAATGAGTATATTTTTAAAGTACTAGTTGAATGTATTAGGCTACTTATGTCTTTCGGTATGTCGTAAATTTTACGACCCAAAAAGCCTATTTAGGCCCAAGAGTCTGATTAGGTCAGAAGGGTTGGGCTTGGGCTCGCTAAATAGGCCTATTCATTTGGCCCGACCTAGCCCAACACACATATATAGGTCGTTTTTCTCATCCAAGCCCGGCCCAAGCTCGCATGGGCCTGACCTATGATCACCTCTAGTTTTGATTAGTGGAAGGATACTATATACTCCCTCCTATCCACTATTTTCTTCCCTATTTCCTAAAACGGATTATTCGGGTTTTCTTCCCCTTTCTATTTTTGGTAACAATTTACTCTTATTTTATTCATCCCTCTCTCCTATCACAAACCTCACCCAACACTTTTATTCTTATTTTATTCATTCCTCTCTCTTATCACCAAACCCCCACCAACTCTTTTACTCTTATTTTATTCCTACCCCTCTACAATCCCCCAACCCCACATTTTCTTTTATCAATATAATACTCCCTCCCTTAATCTCCGTGCCCACTTGAAAGGGGAAGAAGATAGTGAATGGGAGGGAGTAAGACATAACAGAAACATTGTACACGCTTCTTTTACCTTATTATTTGTTTACTTTTTTATATCAGATATAATATATAAAATTAAAACAATTTTATTGGCAATTAATGAAATAATATCGTCATTACATACTTGTATAAGAAGGTTTTACCCGATGTTTCAATTCGTTTTACACTTATGTTGTAAAACCATCGTACATAGCACGAACTAGCCCGTTGTCATTTATACCCTTTTTTTTATACTCTTTCTTTTTGAATTTTTGTTAACTTGGTAATTTATACAACGAACTACTATGTATGATTAAACTAAGAAGGCGTTTTACTTGTGATGAACACTATCTGTCACAAGCTGAAGACAGATAGTTTTCCTCTCACAATAAGGCAAGTGGGGGAGAAATGGAACACCCCATGGATAGTGCCATTGCATATTGTGAGAGGAACAATATCTGTCTTCAGCTTATGACGGATAGTCCCGTTTTCAATGAGAATTTGTGTTAAACTAAACATATCAGAAGGTCTATCTTCATAGAGTTATTTTCATCTGAACGTTTCAGATGGATCAGATATTCACATGTGACTACTGACCGACTCATTTAAAGTTAAATATGCCCCAATTTAAATGTTAATAACATTTTACCATAAAAATGATAACCAGTTTAAATGATCAAATTAACGGTAAAAATGATTATATAAGACCGTCTAAAGATTTCAGTATGAATACTCCGTCTAAACTGAGAATTGATTGTAAACAAAATAAGGAAAGAATAACGTAAATTCCAAAGTAGTCAGAAGATCTAGTCCCTTGTAGAACTCTCTAGAATCCCCTCAACCAATGCCACACCACATAAACCAAATTAAAACAGACAATTCTAGATCTTTTCCAATCACAAAATCAACGGTCAAGATTCCATCTCAGAACTCCCTCTTCAATCCTCACCGTCTACACTACTTAAACATCCTTATTTATACGAACACGAATAATCACAATTTCAAAAACAAACTTCGAAAAACTACGAGAAAACTCCTGAAACAATAACCAAGTTGAGATTGTAAGGGAAAATGTTTGGAAGAGCGCCAAAGAAGAGTGATAATACGAGGTATTATGAGATATTGGGTGTGTCGCAGAAAGCTACGCCTGATGAATTGAAGAAAGCTTATAAGAAAGCTGCTATTAAGAATCATCCTGATAAGGGTGGTGATCCTGAGAAGGTATTTTTCTTTTTAATTTTACTTGTTTTTATTTGATTTAGTCAGAGTAAGTCTTTTGTAAGACGGTTTTACGTATTGATATAATGTACTAGTGTCTTACTGACTTATCATGTGAAGGTCTCGGACTGACAGTCTCATAGGAGAATTAGTGACTTAGTGTTATATTCGTATGGTGCTATTTGGTTGTTTTAGTTGGTGAATGATTTTGATGAATACTCCCTCGGGATTAAATCATTTGTTTACGTTTGATTGGAATAACCCTCCCAACAAGTATGAAAGGTAACCAAATGGCCCAGATGGAAAGAGTAATTTTGATGTCTTTTGTTATCTTTTTTTTTTTTTTTTTTTGTTGGGAGTGTTATTCTAATCAATGTTAAACAAATGATTACAAATTTATGACGGAGGGCTGTAGTTGGGTAGGTTGGCGGGATAGGTTGCGAAAATGGGATTAATTAGACGTGTAGGTAAACAAATAATCGAGACGAAATGGTACAGTAAATTGGAAATTTCAGTATTGGTTGCTGTATCGTGATCTAATCTTGCTCAATGCGTTTTTCTCGTTGTAAAATTGCGTTAAAATTCCACTGCGGAGTCTTTTAGTGGAGGATATTAGCTATGTCGGGAGGGGGTTTGTTCCCTGCTGTGTATTCATATTGTAGTCGAGCTTGACTGACTCAATAATTGAGTCTTAAATATGTTAAAACCTCGGCCCTCATTATTTACTCTAAAATCCGCCACCAGTATCCTCGTGCTTCTTCTTTGCTGCTGAACTTGTAAGAATTTATTCTTGATGGAAAACTTAATTTGGATGTTTGTTTTGTGTGGTGCAGTTTAAGGAGTTGGCTCATGCTTACGAGGTACTGAGCGATCCAGAGAAACGTGAAATTTACGATCAGTATGGTGAAGATGCGCTCAAGGAAGGAATGGGTGGTGGTGGCGGAATGCATGATCCTTTCGATATCTTCAGTTCGTTCTTTGGAGGAAATCCATTTGGTAATAGCTCCGTTCGCCTGTATTGAACTGGACTGCTGTAATTTGGTTAATTGTGGGTTACAGTGATGTAATTATGCTTATTTTTTGGTCCTGATCAGGTGGTGGTGGTGGTGGTAGCCGCGGCAGAAGGCAGAGGAGAGGTGAAGATGTTATCCATCCTCTTAAGGTATCACTTGAGGATCTATACAGTGGAACTATGAAGAAACTCTCTTTGTCTCGCAATGTTATCTGTTCTAAGTGCAGTGGGTAAGTATACCTCCATGTTGAGGCTATTTTTCTATCCAACTGACATTAACAGATAACTGCCTTACTCAAGAATTTGTGTTTATGTGATGATATTTACTGGTGATGGCGAGTTTTGAACCTGATGTGTTGATGGGTTATGCTTATTACAGGAAAGGGTCGAAATCTGGTGCTTCTATGACGTGTGATGGATGTCAAGGAACTGGTATGAAGGTGTCAGTTAGGCAACTTGGTCCATCAATGATCCAACAAATGCAACATCCTTGTAACGAATGCAAGGGAACTGGAGAGAAAATCAGTGACAAGGATCGGTGCCCTCAGTGCAAGGGTGACAAAGTTGTACCCGAGAAGAAGGTTCTAGAGGTTGTTGTGGAGAGGGGAATGCAAAATGGACAGAAAATTACCTTCGCCGGGGAAGCTGATGAAGCGGTATGTAGTGTATTAACATCTCTTTTACTCCCTCTATTAAGGCAATGCTTATGTCCAGGGTTTGATTTTACTCGACGCTGATAACATGTTTTGTATCTCTGCAGCCTGAGACTGTCACAGGAGATATTGTGTTTGTTCTTCAGCAGAAAGAGCACCCTAAGTTTAAGAGAAAGGGTCAAGACCTGTTTTACGAGCATACTTTGAGCCTCACTGAGGCGCTCTGTGGGTTCAGATTTGTCTTAACACACCTGGACGGCAGGCAGCTGCTTATCAAGTCGAATCCTGGGGAAGTCATCAAACCTGGTTAGTGTCTTGTTTTGGATTTGATAGCTTTTTCTTTTATGTCATCGGTTATCTTAGTTTCTGATTGTGGGGTGAAATCTGTCATCGTGTGCGCAGATCAATTTAAAGCAATTGATGATGAGGGGATGCCAATATACCAGAGGCCTTTCATGAAGGGCAAGATGTACATCCACTTCACTGTTGAATTTCCGGACTCTCTTAGCCCAGACCAGGTCACTGCACTGGAGGCAGTCCTGCCACCTAAACCGTCAATGCTGCTGTCGGACATGGAGCTGGATGAATGTGAAGAAACTACGATGCACGATGTGAATATCGAGGAGGAGATGAGGAGGCGACAAGCTCAGGCTCAACAAGAGGCTTATGATGAAGACGATGAGCCACAGGGTGGTCAAAGGGTCCAATGTGCACAGCAGTAGTGTTACTCTCAAATTAGACCGAACGTTTGTGAACATTATATGTAATCTGAATACTTGAAAGCTACTGCTAATTTTGAAACTCTCTTAATAGAGCATTTGCGGTACTGAATCTACTTCCTCCAGGGTTGGTGTACGCATTTGTGAACATGTTAGTGAATTTCATGCAGATCTTTTAATGTTTGCATCTTTGTCTAAAACATGAAATTGCGTTTGCTGGGCTGCAGTTCACTATATTGTGTTCTCACCAGAAAGACAAAACACGCGGTGTTGGAAAGCTTATTCGAAACTAACACTTTGGACAATATTTAGACCTATAGAATTAGAAGTATTCAGTATCGTTTCTGAAAGTAAAACGTGAGTTTTTGTTGCAGCGGAATTAAGAATGAAATAGACACGATAAACGATGTGTTTTAAAGCTGGTTTGGTCACTACTCCGCGACCTACGTCTAGTGCTATTTTATTAAACAACTTATCAACTTACTCTGGTTGCTATTTGTTTAAAAGTTACTCCGCTTCCAAGACTCTTGCTTAAAGCTACTCTGCAATAAGACTTTTGTTTTTGGCTAATCCGCCGAAAAACTCCATGCTCAAAAGCTACTTCGCTTCAAAGACTTCGTGCTTAAGCCTAAGACTTGATTTGGGTTCTACCCGGTTTATTACAAGACTTCACTTATCTTTGAAGAAATGTTACATGACTTCACTTATCATGTAGCATAAAACATTTAAACAAAGGTTCAAAAGATTTTTCGAAATATTTATTTGAAAGACGAGTCATAAGTCACACTTGACTGCACTTTGTTTTTAGCACTTACACACAAAATCGAGTTTAATGATCTTACAACACCGTGACTTTTACACTAATGACATTCTTCATCTTTAATCTTCTTGATAACCTTGAATTGACGATTGCAGTTCCATGCTACATGATTAAACTTAAGAGGCACACAATTAAATAACAATGAGTATAATTTATCTTAAGGTATCATTAACATTAGTCTAATCAAATTGGGTTTCAACAGAAAATGTTTCACAGGACAGAAAACTTTTGCCTATCTCCCATAATACAGCATTGAGAGTTTTTTCGAGTTCTTGTAAAATGGAAGTGTTAAAATGTACTCCCTCCGTCCCGGTCATTTGTTGTCCTTTTCCATTTTAGGGTGTCTCAGTCAATTGTCGTCCTTTCTATTTTAGGATTGCATTTGATGAGGAATTTGATCTTTCACATACAATTTAGTCCACTTGTCATCTTATAATTGACTCCCCTCTCTTTCATTAGTCTTTGTGCCAAAACTAAAAAATAACAAATGACCGGGACGGATGAAGTATATACTAACTGGAACATTAATTGGGAGGAATTCAGAGCGATTAGTGGTTACTAGGTGGAGATTGGAGGATAACGTAATCCATTTCCGGCAGACCAATTGAGTATATACAGAGCACAACTTGCATTGTATACTGGCATGGATTTGGCACTCTAGACTTTGTAAGAACAATGATCCTAAATAAGTGGGGGTGATTTTTAGTTTAAGAGCATGTTTGACCTAACTTGTTGAAAATGAGTTTTTGTTTTTTAAGTTTAATATTTTAAAAGTGTTTTAAAAGTAGAATTACTAAATTGTTGCTTCTATTTTTAAGGGTAAAAAGATGGTTTTTCGATTTTTGAGAAATTTTTTTAGCTTTTAAATAATAATGTGTTTGGTCAAAAAGTATTTTTAAGTCCAAAAATACTTTTAACAGTCAAGTCAAACACACACTAAATATATTCGTGATCCTCATTAAGAATAAGGTGAGTGTGAGTGACCACCATTATCGTTTTATGCTATACCGCTGTAAATGAGAATATGTAATACCTACTATTAAGTGCGTGAGTTAGTTTTAATAAAATAAGTTATGAGAAGGATTAATAATCTTCCGCTTAAGATTGTAATATTAACAAACTAACAATTTTTTTGGGCTGTAAAGGGGTTATAAAGGCCTAAAGGGTATAAGGACGAGTATAATGTTGACGGGTTATAATTCAGGTCGTGAGTATTAAATTATTACCTTTTATAATTCTACTGGTTAAGTTAGCTGACATCTCCCCATTGAGAACTGAACAGTTTAACAACTACATACTCCCTCTGTTCTGGTCATTTGTTTACATTTGGTTTTGCACAAAACTCGGGTACGAGGAGGGGGCCAATTAGATAATTATTAGATGGCAATTGAATCAAATTGAACGTGAATGATCAAATTAATTAGTAAAAATATTATTAAAATAAAAAGATAAATAATTGATTTAGACAGTCGAAATTAGAATAGATAAACAAATCTATAATGTTAGACAAGTTTATCTATTTGATTAGATGCTCACTTCGTCCCAACCGTTAATTACCATCAATATTCAGTGTGTCAGCTATTCAAATTAGAAGTAAACAAATGATTACCGCGTAATCGTGTAGGGAGTACATAACATGCAATTTATTTGGACAAATTAAAATTTTGCAAGAACAACGATCATGATCCTCATTAAGCATAAGGTGAGTGTGATTTGACCACCATTCTTTTTATGCTAAACCGCTATAAATGAGAATTTGTGATACTTACTATTAAGGGTGTGATTTAGTTTTAATAAAAGAAGTTATGAGACAGATAAAATAATCTTTTGCTTATGATTGTATTATCAACAACATAACAATTTTTTTGGGGTGTAAATGAGCTATACGAATATGACGTTGACGGATTAAAATTAAGGTCGTGAATATTAAAATATTACCCTTTATAATTCTACCGGCTAAGGTAGATGTCATCTCTATGTTGAAATCCATGTTGAAAACTAACATTTTAACAACTACTCCCTGCGTTCCGGTCATTTGTTTAGATTTGGTTTTGCACAAGACCCGGGTAAGAGGAGGGGGCCAGTTAGACAATATTAGATGACAAGTTTGGCAAATTGAATGTGAAGAATCAAATTTACTTATCAAAGTCATTCCTAAAATAAAAGATAAACAATTAATTAACGTAGTTGCTCATTCATGGACAAACATTACTCTTTCATGGACTTTTTATCATTATTTTTCCATACCTTACCCTTCGCATTCCCCCCCAAAAAAACTCTCTAATTCTTCTCTTCCCCCACAAAATTGATAAATCCGTCAAATTACTCAATTATGGACGATGATTCTCATGTCGATCAAATAATCATTCTAATATATTAACTTTATTAACTATCCTATATGAAATTATGGAGATTAAAAATTGATTTAGATTAATGAAATTAGGGCTTGAAGAAAATATTGTTAATGAAAAATACTCCCTTCCATTTCATTTGATTTGTTACATTTGCTTTAGCCCACTCTAGCATCAGTAATTTTCAATCATTGTTGCATGGCTCCATGGATGTCAATTTGTTTACATGTTAATTTTTATCTTAATTTCGCTTTTTTGTCCCTCAATTTGATTCTTAATTCTCAATATTTTAGTTATTGACTCTATCCTTTGCATAATTAATGTCAACTTTAGTCAATTGGCAATCGATGCATATACTTACCTTGAATCTGACATAATCAATGGCTTCTGATCTTGTTCGAGATAGAAAAAAGTGAACCACAGGTTTAGGAAGAGAAA
This sequence comes from Silene noctiflora, assembly GCA_009801015.1. NCBI lineage: Eukaryota > Viridiplantae > Streptophyta > Magnoliopsida > Caryophyllales > Caryophyllaceae > Silene > Silene noctiflora. The sequence continues at coordinate 156,854 of VHZZ01000137.1, forward strand.
ACATAAAGTAGTTGCTTAGGAATGAAAAATAAGGGGTAGAAATGACAAGGGTATAATGGTCATTTATGTCATTAAAAAAGTAAAACTCGTCCATAAATGAGCACCACCCTTAATTAAAACACTCAAATTGAAAACGAAACGTTTATATAGGACAGTCCCGTTATCTTTGGACATTTGATCAGAAGTTGGGCCCTCGCTGGCTATATCCTTGTTGCATTTATGAGGCTTCTGAATTTGGGCCGGGTTTGACGCACTGACCCACCACGGTACGACTGGTTGCTTAGTTGTCTGTCTCCCTTTCATGGGCCATTACCCATTGGTCATTTTGCACGTTTAGACGTTTACCGCTTTACCCCGCACGCACTATATCCTTATTTGGTTGGTCCTCTAATTAAGTACCGTCCGTCACGTTCAAATATTACAAAGCATCTTCCATCTGACGCGAACTATCCGTCACAAGTTAAAAACGGATAGTGACCCTCTCTCAATAAGGCAAGTGGAAGGGTAAGTGAGGGGAAATGAAGCACCTCTTGGTTGATGTCACTTGCATATTGTTAGAGGGACATTATTCGTCTTCAGCTTATGACGGATAGTTCCCGTCTTCTTATGAGAATTTGTGCAAATATTTACGTTTGTTTTAACATAAAAATTAGAGAGTAGAAAGGTAGATATCTAAAAGTTAAGAATATTTTGTTGGTCTTTTAATTAGTTATATTTTTTTATCACGGTCAATTCTTTACGTTTCCTTTTTAATGCAAAGACCAAAAAATCAAGAGAGATACTTTTAAAAATTCCAAAAGGTGAAATAATCCAACTCTACCTCGTCATATTTTTTTGGATGTTTAAAGAACATAGAAATAAAGCATCTAGGTCTGATCAATTTGAGCCGGACATTTCAAGTTCATGCTAGTTTCGGCTTTCGAATAGTTGTCACTTGTTATCAAGTGATTTAAGGATAACGAACTCTACCGGACAACAAACATTTTGGATGATGATATCAAAAGTCTAATATATCCATTTGTAAATCAGACACTGGACTCTATATTATTCGGGTTGGATTATTCGAATCGATTTCATTAAATTCTAAGTGGAGAGTAACTCAACATACATAGTACTATAGTAGCATAGCAACATCCAATCGCATATTCTTTGCCATTTTGTCTGCCTCCGTTACCGTTTGTCTCCCTCATTTTTGAGTCATTATTTCCATTTTCCAGCTCACTTGAGAAATTCCACCACCACATACTTTCTCTCTCATCATCTTCCGTAATTATGGACTCGCTTTCGTCTGAATCTTCATCCGCCGTTCGGCCGCCAACGCCGCCGCTTCCTCCGTCGTCTTCCTCCGCCACCTCCGCCTCCGCCTCCGATGATGAACAGCGCGTTTACCTCGTTCCTCTCCGGTAATCGATCCTTCTAATAATCGAATCGATCAATTTTTTTAATTATAATAGTAATTAGTTTACTAATCTCGTATTGCATTTTGATGATTTGATTTCGACTGAAATGTGATTGAATCTTTGACGAACGATGTTAGGTATGTGAATCGATAAGTTAATCGGTTTATTGATTGATTAGTGGATTTGATAATCTCGTACTGTGTTTTGATCGTGATTTATGTGCAATTGAATCTTAGACGAACGATATCATGTATGTGAATCAATGAATTAATCGATCGATTAGTTGATTTAATAATCCCGTAGTGCGCTAAAACGATGTTAAATGTATGAATCAGTCAATCAATAATTTGCTTGATTAGCTGATTCGATAATCTCATACTGCATTTTGGTTTTTATTTTGATGAACGATATTACGTATGTGAAACGATGAGTTAATCGAATAATTGATTGATTAGTTGATACGATTATCTTGTTACTGCATTTTGATTTAGGTTCTGCTTGAAATGTGGTTGAATCTTTAGACGAAGGATGTTATGTATGTGAAACAGTGAATTAATCGGTTAATTGATTGACTAGTTTATACGATAATCTCTTACTGCATCTTGATTTTGACTGAAATGTAGTTGAATCTTTGATGAACGATGTTACATATGTGTAACGATGAATTGATCGATTAATTGATTGATTTGTTAATTTGATAATCTTGTACTGCATTTTTGTTTTGAATTTGATTGAAATGTAATTGAGTTGTGTATGATGCTGTGGAAAAAGATGGTGGAAGGAAGCACAAGATGCATCGGCAACAAATGAGAGTGAGAAAAGAGGTGTTTTATTCAGTGCATCGGCCGCATCATCTTATGCTGGTGCGATGAAGCTCATCAACAACATTTTTAGCTCCGATCTTTTGTTTAATCTCAAGAAAGAGGAGGAAAAAAGTAGTGAGACTTGTGAAGCTGGTGTCTCTAGCCGTGATTATGCTCTTGTTTCCGGCGATATGTGGTTGCACGCACTTAAATGGTCAGCCTTTGTTTGTACGATTTCTGTTTTTCAATATTTTAGTCAAATCGTATTTGGAACATGCTAGTTTGTGGTGTGATTTGCGGAGTATTGAATGATAAGTGGGCTTAAATGTGCATTTTACACACGTGATTTGTTCTTTTTTGGTATTAACTTTGTCGGTTATGGCGTGGTAAATGTTTGTTAACTTAGCTGGCAATAAACCATTGAAAGTCAAAGGCTTGCCTTGAAATATGAAAGGGTCAACGTTTCATAGTATATAATCAGTTATCAATCCATGTGTGAGGATTGAGATGCATCTCTGTAATTTGGAAGATTCGATGGTTTAGGTGTACTTCCTACGCTGTTAATTGGAGTACTTATCCCATCTAGCAAAAACTAGAGGATTGTAAAGTAAGATGACATTCTTTTCTGTGCAACCTAAACAAGAGGGCAATAATCCAGTGTTGATCATTTCTCTTTACGAGGATTGTTAGTAGTATCACAGTACAGTACACCAGAATGTCAACTTATCTATTGCATCTGTATATGATGGCTATTGAGCAAGTTTAGTTTTTGTTGCATGCTACCATCTTTCGTCATACTTGTTAGTCACAAAGGGATACTTCAAAGAAGATTCTTGAGAGCTTTTCACTTTTTGGAATTTGTGATGTTTCGAAGTTTATACCTGCTCAAAGTATCTGAGCTCTGAGATTAATTCCAGAAATTCTGTGTAGGCATAGTGATTCTAAATCTGCAATAAAGCGGAACAAAAGTTTTACGGACGTTGATATGGCAGATGTCTATCCTTTACAACTCAGGCTCTCTGTTTTACGGGAAACAAATTCACTTGGGGTCAAGATAAGTAAAAAGGTATTTCTGTTTAACCTTTACTAATCTCTTCTCTACGATGGAGGTCCTACGTTAATCGTTAGAATAATTAGGTTTGTGATGCTGATGTTATCTCTTGTAATGGCCATTCATGGTGTTAGATCTTGATTTGAGACTTACTCTCAGCATCAGTTCGGCCTGGTCTCTATCATTGGGCTGTAAATATAGCTGATATAACCTTCAAAAGGTTGATAACTCGGTCGTGATAGAGTGTCTCAGTTCTCACTGTCACATCTAATATTGAGCACCATGTTGCCATTACTTCGCCTAGCCCATTAAGTACGCTGCATCTTGTTCAATACCTAGACATGGATTTCTGGTTTGTGATATTGTGTAGATGATATTGAAGTTTAATCTTATGTATTGGAATAGTCTTCCTGTGCGATGGCCAAAGTGAGGTCCGTACATATTCAAGGTGGAAATTCAGTATCGATGTATTAGTGAATATTGTTGTACTGCTGTCACTGGCTTTGTCCATCTACGTTCTCCCGCTGCTTATGACAGTTTGAGATGTAAAAGGGCTAATATTTTTCTTAATTATGAAGAGTAGAAAGGTTGAATTAGAGGGGTTCAAGATTTTTGTTTTTTCATGTTTAATTATTATGTCTTACCTCCTCTAAAGATTTCTCTGACACTTTAGGTTATGGTTTGGTCAGGATAAGCTGGGCTCTTTGATCATGCTTTTGAAAAATCTAATATTGAGGCGAAATCTTTTTTCTGACTTTGGATTATGCTTTTGTCAGGATAATGCTGCTGAACTCTTTAGACGAGCTTGCAAAATATTTAATATTGAGACTGAGTTGGTATGTATCTGTAGTCCTCATTCCGAAGTTCTCGTTCTATGTTTATTGAGATTTCTTCTCCTAGGAGGAGGTGAATGTTTTTGTGATTATGTCAATGTGCACAGCTGCACATACGGGACTTCTCTGGCAGGACAAGCCACTTTTTCATGAATGAGAAAACCTCACCTCCGAAGGATCTCCAGCGCCAATCTGATGATGAGGTAAATCATTGAGTTGTCTTGCCTTTAACTTTTTAAGCTCGTTGATTATTGGCCTTGAAATTGTACATGCACTTATATGAGAAACTCTGTCTGCCATATTTTGTTAATATAGGTTTCTTCACTGAGTAATGGATATTGACAGTTGTTAGTAACTATATCTTGTTTCTTGGTAAACAAACTAAAACCATTTTATCCTTTCCGGATTTTTGTTTCTTCATTTGGGGAACAACTGTCCTAGCAAATGAATGTTGATTGGAAAAAGATAGATTCCTATGTAGATTAGCAATGTTGTATATAACGTTAGAAACCCAAGGGGCAGTAAAAGCAGATAGAAATTGGCCTCTTCATGTTTCTCTTTGGTTAGGATTTTGCTTCAATTCTAACGGACCATTACCTATTCATTGTTGTTCTGAAAGTCTGAGGAGATAGTGAGATACGACCATAGGGCCATGGGAGTATTGATCACATATTGTGTGCGTTTTGAATGTGATTTGTGTCAGAAGAGTTCCTTTTCTTTTTGGTAACATTTTAGTGTGAAGCACCTTATTTTCTTGTCTTCTTTCATTGCAAACAACATCCTAGCCACTAGTTTAATTCACACTCTGTTTATTGCATGTGTCCCAACTCCTAACTTTCAAACACATTCCGCATGCTTCATATTTTGATATGACAGTCCGTTGTCTGTTGCTTAGATCCTCCTGGAATTGCAAATATATGGTTTGTCGGATTCACCTAGATCCAGAGATGGGAGGAGAGACGAGTTTTCTGAGCTGACCGATGCAGCAGCCTCTTCTTCAAGTGTGTCTACAACATCAAATGGCAGCACTGGAAATATTTACCATTTTCCTAGGACTAATTCCACTACTTTTAGTGGTAGTGCTGGCGAGTCAGGTCCTTTGGGATTGGTAGGATTGCAAAATCTTGGTAATACATGTTTCATGAACAGTGCTCTTCAATGCTTAGCACACACTCCGAAGCTTGTTGACTATTTTCTGGGAGACTACAACAAAGAAATCAATCGAGATAATCCGTTGGGAATGGATGTATGTGTTACATTCTGCTGTAAACTGCATTATGTTGTTTTACTGTGTATGAATATTATTTAATGTTTCATGTACCCTGTCACTAGGGTGAAATTGCTTGGGCTTTTGGAGATTTGATAAGGAAGTTGTGGGCTCCTGGAGCGACTTCCGTTGCACCGAGAACATTTAAAGCGAAGCTTTCCCGTTTTGCTCCTCAATTCAGTGGTTTCAATCAACATGATTCCCAAGTCAGTATATCTTTCAATATGTGGCTTAAGAGTTCTTCGATTTAGGCATTGCCTTTCCTTCCTGTCTCTTTCTTGTCCACTTATACATCTTAGTTACCTTCAATTTAGAGAAGTTTCAGTTTTGAAAGTGGAAATTGCCGACTTTGAACATGCAGGAGTTGCTTGCTTTCTTGTTGGATGGACTCCATGAAGATTTGAACCGCGTCAAGTTAAAGCCCTATGTAGAAGCTAAGGACGAGGATGATCGACCAGATGAAGATGTGGCTGATGAGTATTGGCAGAACCATCTGGCTCGAAATGATTCTATCATTGTTGATGTGTGTCAAGTAAGTTTGCTTCTCTAGTCTATTTATCATGTACGCTTGATTCCATTTCAATAAGGAAATAATTATGGAATAAAGCAACTTGGCTCAGTAAACTAATGGTTTTTTTTTCCTTCCTCGGGGTGAAATAACAATCACTTTATACAATTCTGGGTGCAATTTTGATTCCTCTATGTATTGCTAATAGAGGGTGAAAATTGTATGTATGTGACCGCCTCTTAGCCCGCAATTCACAGAAACCCTTGTAGCACTTGGGCAATATTGTCGTCGTCGTCGTTGTTATTGTTATTGTCTGAGTCATGAACTTGCCTTTTGAAATAGCTCTTCTGATGGATAATAATGTAAACCCTTCTGCAGTTTTACACTTGATGTTGGCTCTGGACTGTTGCTTACATTTTCGTTCATCTGTTGTAGGGTCAATATAAGTCCACCTTAGTCTGTCCAGTTTGCAGAAAGGTTTCTATTACTTTTGATCCCTTCATGTATGTATCACTACCCCTACCTTCAACCACAATGCGGACGATGGCATTGACAGTCATGAACACTGATAGTGACACCAGTCGTACGGTGGTGACAGTCACTGTGCCCAAGTATGGGAAAAGTGAAGACCTCATTCAGGCCTTGGTCACTGCTTGTTCGTTGTCTGTGGATGAAACACTATTGGTGGCTGAGGTAAGCCTCGCTTGTGACTTGTTTAATGCCCCTATGGAATTTAATACTGTGAGTTTTCACATTTAATTTGCCAATATGCTCGTTTTTAACATGGAACATATTATTTTCAGATATACAACCACCGTATTATTCGTTTTCTGGATGACCCAGCTGATTCATTGTCCCTGATAAGAGATGATGATCGTTTAGTAGCTTATCGGCTACCAAAAGATACTGAAGGAGCAGTTACTGTTGTTTTCATTCATCAGGAGCTGGAAGAGTGAGTACAATGTTTTTTTTGCTATCCTGGATATTGATCTTTTGGATTGAGTTGGTTGTCTAGGAGTTTGTGTAAGACATCATGTGGAGATTTCTTAACCATAAATAGTGACAAGTAATCATTTGATAGCTTGGATGATGCATGCTTAAAATCTGGAAAGATACTACTCATTATTATAGTTGACATTTGATCATACTGCGTTCTTTGTAAGAAATTGTGTAAAGTTTTCGTAATGATGAAATACTGACAAATAATTAGTTAGTCAGCTGTGAGAGCTTGGATGATTTAAGCTTAAACTTTGCATAATAATATTATTATGATAGTTGATAGCTGATCCTTTCTCCATTTTTTCACGCCTTTCTGTGTTGGTGTACTCTGATAAGAAGTTCTATTCCAGGCAGTATATCCATGGGAAGCCTACTTCAAGCTGGAAAGCATTTGGCATTCCTCTCGTGGCTAGAATCAGCAACAAGATTAATGGATCTGATCTCTGTAATTTATATATGAAGTTGCTTCATCCTTTCCTTATGCCTAAAGATGATCAGGTGGCGACTATGGCAGAGAATACTGCAGATCTTGTCAATAGTGATTCAAGCATTGATTCGAAAGATGTTAGTAGCGACAGTGTTAATGTAGCAGATGATAGTGAGTTCCTCTTTTATCTTACAGATGATAAAGGATTGAAAAATACCAAGATAGAATTAGCCGATCCTGTGGCTCTTGAGGGTTTGCCAAAAAGATTTAATGTTGTTGTTTCTTGGCCGGAGAGGAAGACTGAACTCTATGATACTGTTCTTCTAAGCACTCTACCTGAAATTTTTAAGTCGGGATTCCTGGCTAAAAGACCCCAGGAATCCGTCTCTCTTTATAGATGCCTCGAGGCATTTTTGAAAGAGGAGCCTCTGGGACCTGAAGATATGTGGTAAGTTCATCTGCCTTAGATTTTGAGAATGTGATATTTTACTTCAAAATTCTATATCCTTATTGGTGCATTTGATGATCATGTTTCTTAGAAAATTTTTGGGTTAACGTTCACTTTTCACAACCTTGCCTTTTCAACGTGATCATCAACTTTAGTGTTCTGCTATTAAAATCTTCTCATGAATTCATCGACCATCTTTTATACCGACATATCGTTTCACATGCATCTGGAACAGTTAATTTCTTGGCTTGATAGTGAAGTAGGTTATTAACTATTCCCATCTTTATCCGCTCCTCTCGCGATGCTCATGTCACTTTTAGGCTTGAAAGTTGAAAGTAGCGTGGGTAATTTGGCGTGCTTGACTAATCTTATCCAAGTGCAATTACAACAAAGCTTGATAATGATCCTTATTTTACGGTTCGGAAACTAAGGTTATGCTATTGTCGTACTTGGAATATCCCCCAATCTCTTCATGGTAACGGCAATCACCACCAGGCATCTGGCATTGGTTTTAATTGCCTCTCACATAACCACCCCTTTGGTAAAAGATGATTATTGGCGCTGTTATATTAGTATAGAGTAGACATCCATTTATGATTGGGATTTTCTCATTACACGCAAAATATGAACCATTTCTTTATTATGGCCTTGTACCAACAAGCTGTCAAAGTCATATTCGTCTGACCTTCCTCTTCTCAAATGCCCCTGCTTTCCAAATTCAATTTAAGTAATGAATTTATTTCCTTAGGGATTGAAAATCGTGAAATTCTCCTCTCCCTTTGGTTGTCAACCTTTTTCCCTGTTATCAACATCCTTTTTCTTGATTCTTTTTACTAGGTACTGTCCCGGATGTAAGGAGCATCGTCAAGCAACTAAAAAACTAGATCTTTGGAGACTCCCAGAAATCCTTGTTATTCACTTGAAAAGATTCTCATACAGCAGATACACAAAGAACAAGCTGGAGACGTTTGTTGACTTCCCAATCGATGATCTTGATTTGACTACGTATATCGCCCAGAAGAATGTGCAAGCACCCTGTCGTTACGTGCTTTATGCCATAAGTAATCACTATGGAAGCTTGGGAGGCGGCCATTACACTGCTTTTGTTCATGTAAGTCTCTGTTTCTGGAGCATCAATTATCTCTTTTCCACCTAAAAGGCGTTCAAAACAGGAGTTATCCTGCATTTTAGAGTTAAATCACAGCTTTCAGTAGAGCTGATTCCCATGGGCTCCCTATTAACACCTGACAGGCTGATATCCAGTAGATGCATTTGACAATTTCATAAATAATGCTCATTAACTGCTTGAGTTTAATGTGAAGGCATGATTTCGACCGTTCCATTTAAAATTGTGCCAAAGATTCGCTCTTTTTTGGCTGTAGAAAATGTGATCGCTTCTTTTATTATTTAGTAGCAGTCAATTGATGCAATTCTATACGCAGTTTTCATCAAGGGTCATCATCACATCTCTCTGTGTTTCACTTTCCAACACAACGGTAAAACTGCGTACATCCGACTCCCCTTAATTTAACATAGGAGGGAGGTAAAGTTGTATTGCATGGATTCAAACACATTAACTCAACATGTACAATTCAATTTTTTGGTGATGTAGCATGGAGGCGGAAAATGGTATGACTTTGACGATAGCAGAGTCTACCCTATCAGCGAAGATAAGATAAAGACGTCAGCAGCTTATGTTCTTTTCTATAGAAGAGTTGAAGATTCAGAGTAGCCATTGTGCATCTGTTGTCGTTGGGGAACACACCTGGGATGAGTTGTACTCACCAGAAAGCCATCAATTTATTTATTCATTTATTTATTTAGTGCTCCGAGCATAGAGTCTAACCAAGAGGTAGCATCTGTTCGTCTCTGGCTCCGTATTTTCTGGGATGCTTGGGAGTTACTCGAGTAACTTGACAATGAAACAAAGAAGAGTTGAAGACTGTCAACTTCGTTAATAGAACCAAGGCTGACAATTGATAGTCGAGTAGCCGAGCTTGATACTAGGGTAAGCATCTTCACCACATTTTCCGGTTATAGAATCCTCTACTAAGTACTAACCCATTTTTTTGAAGTTATAAGTGCCTGTAGCCCTGAACACATTGTATTCATTGTTGTCCCTTGTTCTATTTTCTTTGAATGGCTGCTTGTGCGATTCGCCTTGAAGCTGCATTGTATTCTTTTTAGTCTATTGTAATTGTTAGCGATGTACTTGACTTTTTGATTAATCAGATAAGCAACTCATTGTTAGCTCTGTGTCCGACAGTTTTATCTATTCATTCTTTCATTATCTGTTCTTTTTTCATACGGGTTATTCGTAAGATATAGTAATACACCTTTCAGAATGCAAGTTTGGATCGAACTCAAGTTCCAAACCCAAAGTTCTTCTGATTTCAGATCTATGATGGGAAGAAATTTACTGGGCCTCTGAATCTGCAAGCTACCACCATTATAGACATAGTATTCGGAAAATGGACTATAGCATGCCTCATGCAGTGATGCAGGCAGAGTCACAGACCCAGTTAATACTCTATGGTCGATCTGACTATATTAGGCCGATGAATTTGTCCGGTACCAACACAACTTCTCCCTTCAACCGAAACCTGAAAGCCCCATAAGCTCTATTTAACGCTCAATTGCGAGAGTGCTTTAGCAAGTTTATACATACATTTATCGTTCTTAACAAATATTCCGTAAATTACAGCAAAAACAAAATGATTCCATTCTCATAACCTTTCTGTTTGTTACCTGCTCTTCTTGCATTTTCCAAACTTGACGTCGTTCCAACTGCATACTCTTCTCTCAACTACCACCTTTCTTCCATATATTCATCACCACTACCTCATTTCCCATCAAAGCTTCTTTCTTTTTCACTCACACACATTAACACCATCTCAGTTCCCCTTAAAACCCGATCAGTACCCATGAACGGGAGCACGAGGGTGCTGGCGGGATTGCTCCTGGCTCTAGCTGTGTACTGTGCGCTTGACCCGTTTAAACATAGCGGAATTTCTGAGTTTCCGGACTTTGTGTCTCACAAAGTGGACTTGCCTGGCTGGTCTGTAATCCCTACCAACAAAGACCCAAATAACCTGTTGCAGAAGTCCGAAATTAAGTTCCTGGGCCAAATCCATGGACCTGAAAGTATTGTGTTTGACCCACTTGGGCGAGGTCCGTACACTGGCGTTGCTGATGGCCGGGTTGTTTTCTGGAATGGTGATCATTGGACTGATTTTGCGTACACTTCTCCTAACCGGTTTGTTCCCTTCTTATCAATTTCAACAGGAGATAATTTTCTTGCAATGTATACTTAATAGTGAAAATTGCTTCACAACTCGCACTGAACAGTGTGAAAACTTACTCGTTTATAATAAAAAACCGCAAACAATTTAGTGCTTTCGACAACAAATAAACTGATAAACTGATCGTCGTCATCTTTGGAGAACATATAATGATGCCCTGTTAAACGCAAGAGACTACGACAATAAATAAATTGATCATCGTCATCTTTGGAGTTCATTTGAGTGTTTGACAATTATCTGAAACTGGTTGCATTTTCATCATGGACTAAAATCATGTGTTTTGAAATCCAGGTCTAGTTTATGTGACCCAAAGCCGTCTCCATTAGACTACTTACAGCACGAGCATATATGCGGGAGACCATTAGGCCTTAGATTCAACAAGAAGACTGGTGAATTGTACATTGCAGATGCTTATTTTGGGTTGATGAAAGTCGGCCCAGACGGCGGTCTGGCTACATCTCTTGCAACTGAAGCAGATGGGGTTCCCTTCAGGTTTACAAATGACTTGGATATTGATGATCAGGGAAATGTTTATTTCACTGATAGCAGTACTGCCTATCAGAGAAGGTATGTTTCTCATGGGTACTTTAAACTCGCTTGATGAAAATGAGTTTAAGTCACCAGGTATTACTCATACTCCGCATGTGAGTGGCTGGTACCGAGATTTAGTACCATCGAGTGGAGCCATATTGTATTCCGCTGGTTTAACGCATTCTGTTTTAAATGGTGATTATTTTCGGTTTGATGACTTGAGATCTGATAAGAGTAATATGGTATCAGGCATTTCATGCAGCTGGTATTCGCATCGGAAAATAGTGGTAGGGTGTTAAAGTATGATCCAGTGACAAAAGACACTACTGTTCTCATGAGTAACATTCAATTCCCTAATGGCATTACACTCAGCAAAGATGGTTCGTTCTTTATTTTCTGTGAAGGTACTATTGGCAGGTACTGCATTGTATTTTCTTCGCTTATTTTAAATTGCTTACATTTTTGTAAGAAAACAATATGTAGCTTAGATATCCAAATGTTCAAAAATCGGCATGAGTTCTGTCTGTGTTTTCAATAAGGGTAAGTTTGCATATCTCCGATCTTATTTACCTTGTCATAGGCGCACGAGCCTTTACCTAAGGCATTAGAGTAATGTTATTGTTTGAGTCTGCCTCTCTTGACAGCTGAATTATCTACTTTAAGATCTTGCTCAGTGTGGCTAACTTGCGGAGATTTAGGCTAATATAATTTTGCCTACTCGGACTAAAGTAGACGTTGAATCGCAGACAGTTTTTATGATTATTTTTTGCTGAGGTCGTAAGGCTTCTGTTGTGAAACGTCAAACAGGTTGATCAGATACTGGCTGAAAGGCGAAAAAGCCGGAACATCAGACATATTCGCAATCTTGCCTGGATTCCCAGACAACGTGAGAACGAATCAGGATGGGGACTTTTGGGTAGCGTTGCATTGTCGACGGAGCAGCTCCAACTACTGGTTAGCAACCCAAACAAAATTACGGGACTTGCTGCTGAGGTTACCTATCAAAGCGAAGTATCAGTTTATGCTCTTTGTTGGGGGATTTCCTCATGGCATCATTGTCAAGTACAGCCCTGCCGGTGAAATCTTGCATATCCTGGAGGATCGTCCTGGGAAAGTTGTGAAAGCGATAAGTGAAGTCGAAGAGAAAGACGGAAAACTTTGGATTGCGAGCGTCTTAATGCCCTTCATCGCTATTTATGACTTGGGTTCATCATTCTCTAACTGAGATGCTCTTATATTACTGACTTCGTGTATTGTTGGTATTAAGTTCCGTGTCCGAGGTTCAGTAGTTGAGTCGAAACAACAGGAGCCCGACTATGTGGAGCACATTAACTACTGGTTTCTCCCATCCTTGTCTCATCGTCAAAATCCCGGAAATCTTGTAGTATTAATACATGTACATCTCCGACTCTTCAGTGATTTCTGTCTCACTTGTATACAATGATGTCGAAACACATAACAATAATTTTCAGATAACATTATAATATAAATTGGAACGACAATTGCATCGACTAAGATAATCAAAATTGTGCTATGAACTGTATCGATTAGTAGTCGTTCTCATAATAACAAATATTTTTTTTTTTTTTTTTATCAATATGTCTGCCAAAAGGCCTACTAAATTACTATGGAGTACTTAATTAATAGTTCCGAAAGACTAATAACTTAGATTAATCTTATACGGAGTAGAATGCAGTCGCAACCATCTTCTACTTTCCACATTCAAATCCGTTTACAGGATGCCATAACTGATCGCCGCAGATTTTACAGCCACGAACATTGTGAGGACCTGTAACAATACAGAATTAGTATCACTAGTTTATAGCATTGACAGTTGGAAGTATCGGAAAACTTGTGTAAAGGAAAACATATGAGGTTGGCTGACATGAATAGTCATTTGATAAATTGGTAGGGCGTGTAAGGAAACTTTCGGAAAATACGAAGATTAGAGCAACTTACGCTGACCAGGGCATCATTTCAGCACCGGGACAGAATAACTCAGAGAAGAATAACTTAGGCTGTGAGGAGCGACGTTTACTATCACGTGCTGTGAAATTGCAGTGAAGCCAGTGTCCCAAATCCAAGTGGTGATAGCTTCCAGGGTTGTGAAAACCTCGTAAGAAGTACCCTGTTTCCAGCAACCAAGATGAATGAATACAAATACAAATATGAATACGAATACAAACGGTTGGCGAATAAGCAAATATAAGAGAAGAAAAAGAGTCAGAGTAGCGCACATTTGTAGTGTTGTAGAATTTTATAGCCTCTTGTGCACATTTTAAATCCCACTTCCTCAGTTGCTCGGGCTCATCTCTCATCTTGTCGTCGAGTTTCTTCGCCGCCTCCTCTCTATCTTGTATAATTCTAAAAAGATAAAGCGAAAAAAAATCAGTGAACAAGAGAAGTAATGAAATAGTCGCAATGATCGAAAAGTGGAATGGAGTCGTACTGTCTGACTAAATCAGCCTCTGATAAGGGCAGGGAGGGGGGGCGCCATGCCACTGCTGCTGCCATACCCATAAGAGAAGGTGGTGGTGTCATAGCCCAAATGGAAGGTCGGGCTGCCATAATTTAACGGTTGAGACGGGGTGTTCTGCTACCTGAAGAGAAGCATGAACATAAAAAAAGACGTAAAATATAACCAAAGAATAACAAGCAAAGTGTCACGGTCCAGTACTTTGAACCGGAACGTGGCGCGCACCCTTGTCTGATTTCACGATAAGGATGCAAGCGAGAGCGTCAAGCACTAGTGAAGGATCGTCCACTAGTGCATTCGTAATCGGTCTCGGTTTGCGTGTGTCAGGATCCTAGTCTCGATCATCAACGGTCGACACACACATGCTCATTAGTATGAATGAAGGCACCAATGCAATAGAATGTAAGCAACGAGTAAATAAGAAAGTTTTTGGATGGTAAGCAGATTGATTGACTAGTACCTCTCATAGGGGCAAATTTGATCTTTCTGGTCTTGTAGCATGAAACATTGATTGTGCAGAATATCGATACATTTTCTAAACTCCAAAAACCGTATCTTAAACTAAACGACTACCTCCAAGATTCGACACACGGGAAGTAATCTTGGAGTACTACTTGAATATAAAAAACAAAAACGAAAATACATAAGCGAAGAACAAAATCTAAGGGTTCTAAGTGAACGGAGCACGCGCCCAATTTTTTTAGGATTATAAGGCTAGAATTGCGGCTAACATGCGGCTCCTTACACTCTCCCCCACATAATTTGTTGCCGTCCTCGACAACGCTTGAAATATGCAAGGCTGGATCAGTCGGCTGATGTCGCTGGAAGTTGGTTGGAACGGATGTTGGCACGCTTGCTTTTGTTGCGTGTGGGATCTTCAGGATCTGGATGGTAGGGCTTCAAGCAGCTCATATGAAAGACAGGGTGACACTTCATCCAGGCCGGGCGGTCGAGCTTGTATGCCACTTCCTCAACTCGCTTGATCACTTGGATGGGGCCTTCATACTTTCTCACCAGTCGCTTGTCTCGTCCCCGGAGGAATCTCATCTGCTCCTTGTTCAACTTCACCATGACCATGTCACCAACATTGAATTCACGGAGCCTCCGGTTCTCATCTGCCCACTTCTTCATACGGCGGGATGCTTTCTCCAAATAAGCTCGGACAATCTCGGCATTCACGTTCCATTCTCTGGCAAACTCATGTGCTTTCTTTGTTCGGCCAGCGTAGGTATCTGCAACAGTGGGAGGCAGCAACGTCATCTGACCTGTAAAAAACTCAAACGGGCTCTTGTTGGAAGAGGAGCTCAATTGGGCGTTAAAAAAAAAACTGGGCAACATCAAGGAGTCTCACCCCCTCCATCGGAGTTGCATCCACAAAGTGTCGCAATTATTCCTCCAATATGATATTGAAGCGTTCTGTCTGGCCATCCGTCTGGGGATGATAGTTGGAGGATATCTGGAGATTCGACCCAAGTAGCTTGAACAACTCTCCCCAAAATAATCCCGTGAAGCGAGCATCGCGATCACTGATTATACTTTGAGGTAGTCCCTAATACTTCACAACATGCCTGAAAAACATAGTAGTTGTTTCTTCGGCACTACAAGCTTTAGGTAAGAGAATGAAAGTGACATACTTCGAGAATTGATCCACAATGACAAGGATCACACTTATTTCCCCTACCTTCGGTAACCCAGATATGAAGTCCATCGAGATACTCTCCCATGGTCGTGTCGGTACTGGCAATGGATTCAGCAGCCCTCCTAGCTTCTGTTTCTCTCCCTTGTCTTTGTGTACTCCATCACATCATCCTTCATTTGTGGTCAATAGTAACTCCTATTCAATAGGCATAAGGTTCTTTTCCATCCCGGATGACCCGCCCATAAGGTATCGTTGCACTCTTGTAGGAGAATCTTCCGCAGTCCTGCCGCTTTCGGAACAAAGATACGATGTCTCTTCGTGAATAGGAGCTCATCTTCCATCTAGAACTTTCGAGTTTTCCCTTCAATGGCTAGTTGTTTCAAATTACTCGCCGTGGGGTCTTGGTCGAGGTGTTCTTTCGCCTTAGCTCGAATATCTGTGGCCACAGTGGCGGTGGAAAGATGAGCAATCACATGCAGCGCGGACAAATCGCACCTACAGCTTAGGGCATCAGCGACCTGATTTGCCGCTCCCGGTCGGTAAACGAATTCCATATCAAATTCCGCCAACAATTCCTACCATATAGCTTGATGACTATTGAGCTTGAGTTGAGTCAAGAAATGTGATACTGCGGTGTTGTCAGTCTTGACAACGAACTTCAACCCCAAGAGATAGTGTCTCCATCCCCGCAGGCAGTGAAGAATAGCTAGGAGCTCCTTCTCTTGGACAACATACCGAGTCTCGGCCTCATTCAACTTTCTGCTCTCAAAGGCCACTGGGTGACACCCTTGAAGAAGTACCCCTCCAAGGGCATAATCAGATGCATCTGTCTCGACATCAAAGGGTTTCGCGATATAGGGTAATGCCAATACCAGTTCTTGTACCATCACTTCCTTTAGCCTCTCAAAGGCTCTCCTCATATCGATAGACCACTCCCACTTCACGTCCTTCTTTAGCAAATTGGTTAGTGGTGCGACTATTTTTTAGTACTCTCGAATGAATCTTCGATAATAGTTTGCCAGCCCCAAGAAAGAGCAGAGCTCGGACACGTTTCTTGGGGCGCCCCAATCCTTGATCGCTGCGATCTTCTTCGGGTCCATTCTCAGTCTCCCCTTCTCGACAATATGACCGAGGAAACTGACTTCGGGTTGGGTGAATTCAAATTTCTCTCTTTTGACAATTAAGTGGTTGTCCTGGAGTTTTGCGAACACAAGCTTCAAGTGTTCTACATGTTCGGCCAAAGAGAGGCTATACACTATGATATCATCGAGGTAAACCACCACAAATTGGTCCAAGTACTCGTGAAACACATGATTCATCAAAGCGCAGAACGTTGCTGGAGCGTTGGTCAAGCCAAAAGGCATAACCAACCATTCAAAGGACCCATATCTCGTCACACAAGTTGTCTTTGGCTCATCTCCTTCGGCAATTCGAACTTGATGATAACCGAATCTTAGATCTAACTTGGTGAAATACACAACACCTTGTAACTGATCAAACAAGTCAGCTACCAAGGGGATAGGGTAGCGATTTCTCACCGCCAGTTTGTTCAATGCGCGATAGTCAATACACAATCTCAGACTATCGTCATGCTTCTTCTGGAAAAGTATCGGGGCTCCAAATGGAGCTTTAGAAGGTCGGATAGCCCCTGAGCGGAGGAGATCATTTAGCTACTTTCGAAGTTCCGCTAACTCTGGGGGTGTCATCCTGTAAGGTCCTCGAGCGGGAGGTCGTGTTCCTGGGTGTAACTCGATTTGATGATCTACTGAGCGGCGGGACGGCAATTTCATAGGTAGTTGATCGGGCATCAAGTCCTTGTTATCCTCTAACACTTTATTCACTTGTGGTTCCAACATCACTTCACTGGAGGTGTCGTCTTTCATAGACACGGTACACAAGTAAGTCGGTTCACCCTTCTAAAGTCCTCTTTTTAATTGCATCGCCGAGAGAAGAGGTCCCTTCATCTTGCTATCTCCTTCGACGGCCTTCACCAAGCAAGGTTTTGATCCGACCATCATAAGGGAGCCATTATGGGGTGCCAATAAAGTCGGTGTTCGTTTTTAGAAATTCCATTCCGAGGACGATCTTGAAGTCGTCCATCGGTACGCTGGTGAAGTCAGGCTATCCACCCCCATTCACCCATCTTGATCGCCACATCTTTGGCTACGCCATCAATTGGCTTAGCACTAGAATTGACAACCTTCATACTGCCTCCTTTTCGGTTTAGCTTCATCCCAAGTCGCTTCGCCTCATCTGGGGTGACGAAATTATGTGAGGCTCCCGTGTATATCATGGCACGAGTGCAGATCCCGTTAATTCTCACTTCCACATACATGACCTCAGTGGACTTGGCTTCGGAATGGTCATTGCCTTTTCCCATCGAATACATCATATGTACCGCTCCCATGCGCGCCACTTCTCCCTGTTCATTGGATTCCTCATCGTCGGTCATGTTCGCTTCGTGGTCCGGCCTTTCGGGGTTTGGTTCAACTGACATCTTAGACAAATTCTTTTTCAGGGTGTTGAATTCTCCCTGGTATGGACACTCGGACATTCGATGTGGTCCTTTACATAAGAAACACGCAAATGGCTTCCTTGTGGTAGACGCTTCCGACGTGCTCCCCTTCGAGGAGGTTGGGGTAGAATTAGTTTGCCCCTACCTTCGATTATCTCTTCCTAGACTGAATCAGCTGTTTCCCGTAGGAAGAGTTTTGGCTTGGGAAGTGTTCCCTCCGAATCTAGGGTTGCCTCCGCTCGCTGCAGGAAATCCCTTCTTTTGAGCGGCTTCACGCTCGGTATAGTAGTCGACCAATCTCTCGGCTGCGGTCATTGCAGCGGAGAGAGACTCGGGTCTCTGTCGCATGATCTCTCGTTGAGCCCACTCCTTTAAGCCATCGATGAAATGGAACACGCGATCCTTCTCGGTCATATCGGGATTCGATCTCCAGCATACACGTTGAGTAGGCTTTTACATACTCTCGGATGGAACCCATATATATGCTTCAAGCTCTTGAGTTTTCTTCGAGCTAAGAAGTCGGTGTTCTCCGAGTAGAATTGTTCCTTGAAGAGTCGTTTAATTTGAAATTATCCCATAACTCCCACACCACGATCCCCGCCTCGATCTCGGCGTATTTCGAGCACCACCATTGTTTAGCATCCTCGATCAGATACATATTCGCAGTAGTGACTTTGGATGTCTCGTCGAGCGTACTCGCCCAGAAAAATTGTTCCATGTCAAAGAGGAAGTTATCCACTTCTTTCGAGTCTCTCGCTCCACTATACTTGTGAGGTGTCGGCGGCTTCACCTTAGGAGTTCCAGCAAAACTCCCGTCCACGGCTAGTTTCATCAAGGTATTACACATGTTCTCGAGCTGTCCCAGTCACTCGTGGACATAGCCCATCTCTTCCGCGAACTCATGTGGGATCATTGCCTCTACGGCTTCAAAGCGAGCCTCATGCCCCTTTACTGTCTCGGTTATGGCTTCAAAGCGAGCCTCATGCCTCCTTACAGTCTCATCTACGGCTTGATGAGTCCTCCCGAGACTCACCATGAGTTCTTCCAACGAATGAATTTTCTCATCGAACAATTTCTCTAGGGCCGACATCCTCGCCCTTGTTTCTCCTTTAGTTCCCATCGCTTCTACGGTCTTCCCGCCATCTTATGCAACAGCCCGTTGTCAAGATCGGGCTCTGATACCAAATGTCACGGTCCGATACTTTGAGCCGGATCGTGGCGCACACCCGTGTCTAAAGTCATGACAAGAATGCAAGCGAAAGCGTCAAGCACTAGTGAGGGATCGCCCACTAGTGCATTCGTAATCGTTCTCAGTTTGCGTGTGTCGGGATCCTAGACTCGATCATCAATGGTCGACACACACATGCTCGTTAGTATGAATGAAGGCAACAATGCATTAGAATGTAAGCAACGAGTAAATAAGAAAGCTTTTGGATGGGAAGCAGATTGATTGACTAGTACCGACTAGTACCTCCCATAGAGGCAAATTTGATATTTATGGTCTTGTAGCATGAAACATTGATTGTGCAGAAGAATAGTGATACGTTTTCTAAACTCATAAAAACGTATTTTAAACTAAACGACTGCCTCCAAGATTCGACACGCAGGAAGTAATCTTGGAGTACTACTTGAATATAAAAAACAAAAACGAAAATACATAAGCGAAAAATAAAATCTAAGGGTTCGAAGTGAACGGAGCACGCGCGCAATTTTTTTAGGATTATAAGGCTAGAATTGCGGCTAAAATGCGGCTCCTTGCACAAAGCATAGACATAGACATAGGTATAAAATTAAAATACTCATTCGTCAAAAAATTGATTTGCTTACTTTTGAATTGACTCTCGGGCTCTATCAAGTGCATTAACGGGAATGGCGAGACGGCTACTGTTGTTAAGGCGAAACCCGACCACAGGGTTGTCTGGATCCCTGAGAAGAATAACAAGCATATACTCAACCAACCCAACAACATATATAAAGAAACGAAACGAAATGAAATGAAATAATGAGAAAGCATAGACTTACTCGATAAAATGTGGACAATATCTACATAAGAAATAAGTGGGTTAATTGCTACCCGTCTTCTACAATTTCCGTTACAAGAAATAAGTGACAAGCAAACAAAATGGATGTATAATAAATAAAAAAATAAAAAATAAATAAAAAAGACTATTCTCATTGGTACCCGTCTTCTACAATTTCCGTTACAAGTGGGTTAATTGCTCCTTAAATAAAATTGATAGTGAAAGGGATTATCAATGAGAAAACCCTAAAAAAAAAAAAAGAAAAGAAAAGAAAAAAAAGAGGAGGGAGTTATGGAGAGGGTAGTTACTCAGGAGGGAAGGAGGGACGACTAGTAAAGGGTTAAATAAACAGTCCTTAAGAAAATGAAGATGACCGAGTTTGAGATCACGGAACTCCCTTAAAGAGTATCTGCCATCGCCTCCACGCTTGCTATGGGAATCCTGTCCTGAACCAGAACCTAAAGTCGCGCTTGAATTCATAGCTACAACCTACCAACAAACCTAGATCCCTCTTCTTTTCTTCTTCTTTTCTTTTTCTTTCTTTCTCTCGCTAACCAAACAAACTCTCTTCTATTTTAAGTCGGTTACTGCACAACTTCAACAATAGAATAGAATACAATATATATACTTCAATTATTTTAGGATTTTTTTTATATATAAAAAACTGGTAAGAAAATATTTAAAAAAAAAAAAACTCGAATAAAACACGTGTATATTCATTCAAAATTAAAGATCAAAGTCTTTTTTTTGATATAGATTATATCTCCGACTACCTGATTAACCATTCTAATATTGTTATATTTGTTTTTATATATCTTTTTATCGACCAAGTTATATGTGCTTCATCATATCTTTTTACCAATAGTATTAATTTTATAATCTAAGCATGTATTTAAGATACTAATGTTCGATATACAGCTATTTATCTCACTTGACAAGTCGTAAATCTCAGGCCGAAAACCCCATTTGACTCCGATGCCCCCATCTCTCTCATTTAGGCTGGGTTGGGGCTTACAATTACTTGGCCCAGCACATCACACCCTTGTAAACGGGCTATTTTTTTGCCTTAGACCGGCCCAAGCCTGCTTGATTCGGCCCATTATCACTTCTATTTTCATTTGACTACAACTGCATAGTCGTGGTAGCGTAGTACGTATCATTTGTCGCATGGCAAATTATCATATGCGAACTATCTTATATTTAGGGGGG